>VMDO01013809.1:0-15243 GCA_007922755.1 Pedetes capensis | reverse complement strand
TGTTAGAACTACACTTAAGGGATAGTGTATTTCATGCTACTTTATTAATGATGTCTTGTGTAGCTTTCCTTATGCTTCTTGATTGTGTTGTTTTCATCAAAGCTGGAAA
This sequence comes from Pedetes capensis, assembly GCA_007922755.1. Taxonomy (NCBI): domain Eukaryota; kingdom Metazoa; phylum Chordata; class Mammalia; order Rodentia; family Pedetidae; genus Pedetes; species Pedetes capensis. Next base: position 15,134 of record VMDO01013809.1, on the reverse strand, counting down.
TTTTTGGCTATTATTTCTTCAAATAGTTTTTCTCTTCTTTCCTTTCTCACTTCTCCTTTTGCAATTCCAGTTACTCATATATTAGGTTGCTGGAAGTTGTCCCACAGTTCAGTGATGCTCTGTCCATTTTTTAAGTCTGCAGTATGAAACTGTTATTAATTTTATCCAGTGTATTTTTCACCTCAGATATTATATTTTTGGTCTTTAGAAGTTTGATTTAGGCTATTTTTATACCTACCATGTCTCTCCTCACCATGCTTATGCTTCTTTTAAAAAAATCTTTTTGAACATATGGAGTGTATTTATTATAACTTTTTATTTGTTTGCTTGGTTTTTTGTTTGTTTGTTTGTTTGTTTGCTTTGGTTTGTTTGATACAGAGTCTCCCTGTATAGTCCAGACTGGCCTCCAACTCATAATCTTCCCACCTCTGCCCCTCACGCACAGGGATTACAGGTGTGTACCACCATGTCAGGCCTGTCATAGCAGTTTTAATGTCTATTTCTCCTAATTTCTAGTCTGGGTAATTTCTTAGGCTGTTTCCATTGATTATTTTTTCTCATCATCATTGTTGTTGCTGCTAAGTGCTGTTGAGTTGGTCAGACTCATAGTGACCCTATGTATAGCAGAATGAAACATTCCCTGACATTGTGCCATGCCCTGCACTATGGCCAGTGCTTCTCTGCTATTCATAGGGTTTTCAGTGGCAGATTGTTTTGGGAGTGGGTTACCAGGTCCTTCTCCCTAGCCTGCAGCACCTGGTATTCCCAGGCAGTCTTCCATCCAAGGAATAACCAGGCCTGATCCTGCTTAGCTTCCAAGATCAGATGAGATTGGATGCCAGAATGGTATACACAAACCAGATATACACAAAGCTAAATTATTAATAAAATATGATATAAAGCTAAGGATGTACCTCAGTGGTAGATCACTTGCCTAGCATTTATGATCAGGTGGGACCGGATGCCAGGGTGCTATGGCTGCAGACTTTCTCATCATTATGAGTCATAATTTCCTACTTTTTTCATGACTGTGAATTGGGATACTAGACATGGCAAAATTTACCTTGCTTGGTATTGGATTCTTTTGTATTCCTAAGTATTTTTGAGCTTTATTCTAGACATTCTAATTACTTGGAAATAGGCTCATCCTCTTCAGATTCGTCTTTAAGTTTTGTTAGACTATGCCAGATAAACTTTTAGTCTAAGATTAATTTCCTTCTACAACTGAGGCAATATCATTCTGAGGTCTCTGCCTGTTTCCCTGTGTATTACAAGGTGCTTATTTTTAACTCTGACTATGGGGAATGTGAACTATTCCCAGCCCTGTGTAAGGTCTGAAAGTTGTTCCACTTGCTCCTTTCTAGTGGTTCTTTTTCCAACTTTGGGAAATTTCCTTATATGCTTGAAGCAGACCCTCCAGAGATCTTTAGCGGTCTCTTTCTTTTATTCCGTGGTACTCTCTCTTCTCTGAGACTTTGTCCTGTGAATTCTAGCCACCTTGGGATGCTTGTGCCAAGTTCTCAATTCCCAACTCAGGGAGTCCACCTCATTTATTTCCCCTCCTCTCAGGAATCATTGTTCTGTTCTTCTTATTGCCTAATACCTGAAAATTATTATTTTATGTATTTGTCTAATTTTTTAGTTCCTTTATCATAGCCAGAATGACACCCTAAAAGTTAGTATGTTTTAGGACTCTTAAGAGAGCATGGCAGGAGAAGGATGTGGCAGTCCAATACCAAAGCAATATCAAAACAATCAGCCATTGAAAAACTTATGAGTGTCGCTATGAGTCAGACCCAACTTGACGGCACCTAACAACGACAACAGAGAATGGTTTTTAACTTTTCTTTTCTTTTTTTTTTTTTTTTTTTAGATAGGTCTCACTGTGGAGCCCTAGCTGGCCTGGAACTTACTATGGAGCCCGGGCTGGCTTCAAACTCTCAGTAATCCTCCTGCCTTGTCCTTCCAAGAGTGGGATTATGTGTGAGCACCATAGTCCTAGCTCTGGTTTCTAACTTTCTATTAGTACACCCTTAAAAATGCTATATAATATTGAAAGGCATTTATGTAAACAATTGAAATCTTTCTTTAGGGAAGTTAAAATAACAAAACTTGATTGCATCATATGATTTCATATATTGCAGATGTTAATATTTAATCATATACACAGCTAGTTAGAGTGAGTGCATTAATGTAACTCATTTAAAAGAGGCCAGTCATTGTCCTGTTGACTCCCCTTCTGAATGTTCCCTGCTCTGCCCTGCTGGTAAGGCCAGAGGGGGACTCTTTCTATTGGCACCCACAGAGATTGCTCTGATCTGTTGAAAATCCTGTTAAAATCTAATTACTTAGGAGAATCAGCCAGGGAATATCTAATGAGCTCAAGGAAAACCAGTAGAAGAAATTCTGTGTTACTAACAAATGAAACATCTCTTGTCTTTCAGTTATACTGGTACTGCATGAATGTAATTGCTGCCTTATAAAAAGTGACTCTTGTTTGTTGTTTTTTACTTGTGTGTCATGAATTTTTTGGTCACGTGGAAATAACTTAATTTCCCATGAAGGAGAAAGGATAATGCAAAGCTTAAATATAGTTCATTTCCTCATGAATATTTGATTCTTATTGTTACCAAATGCTTTAAAAAGTATGTAAATTACTTAGTGAAACCCCTACAGAGGTATGAAAAACATGATGATTAAAAGACCTTGAATTTTTGATCTAGAATGAAAAACTTGTTAATAAAGAAATTGAAAAAGCTCATTTCTCTGAGTTCACCTTTAAAAACACTGCCAAAAGAAATTGAGTTAATAAAAAGGAAAACTCATTTATCTTACTTTTTTGTAAATGTATCTATGAAAATCTTTGTATAGATTACATTTCCGTCTCTCTTTAGCAATTAGCAATATTTTTTTCCTTAGCTAATCTAATTTTGTATTTCCCCTTGGAGACATGTATTTAAGACTGTGTTTTCTTAAAATTGGATGGGTGATACATCATATTGTTTATAAGTCATATAGACCTGATGTGCTCAAATCCTGGCCCTTCTATTTACAATAAGTTTCTTAACCTTTTGAGTTTTAGTTTCTATTTCAATAAAATGGGGATACTTATATGTACAGCATTACATAATGTGATTATGAGGGTTCTGTGAAGTAAAAGATGTGAAATACTTTGCGCAGTATCTTGCATGTTGTAAGAGCTCAAGAAATGATAGTTATTTTTGAAGACTAATTAAATTTTGGAATATGAAAGAATTGTGGAATCTAAGATTCATTAAAAACTAATGTAGGGTGAATTTCTATTATCCTAATGTACTTCTATCATCATGTTCCTATTAAATTTGTTGAAGAAATTAAAATGAGTCTATTTTTAGTACCATGTCAGTGAACATCATTCCAAAGTTTATCAGGTTTTTAGCCAACGTGTCATTTTATAGCATGGATTTATTTCAGTAGATGACACTAGAAACAAAATGTGGTTTGGTGATACATTACTTAGAAAAATATCTGTCTTAGTGATAAATTATTATTGGAATATTATATAAGGTTTTAATGATTGAGGAGAAAAAAGACTATTACATATTATTTCAACAATTAACAATGTAACTATTATTTAAAATTATTATCTGGCCTATAGAACTGTGGCAGTTGAAATTCTTCTATTGACAGTGCTTTTATTTCTTATCATTTGATTACGTGTAAAAATTAGATTTTCTCTGTTGCCTTATGCATAGACTGAAACATTTTTTAATCACACTACTTTGAAGCTGATATACAAGTTATCTTTTACAAAGATTCTGTGCATTATGATTCCTAAGTATTCCTCCTTGGACAAGGAGGCAGAAGTGACATAATAATGTTTTCATTAGAATAAGTGCTTTTATTTTTAAAATTCCTTTACTGTATATAGCGTATTAATTCCTTTTTTTGTGTGTGTGTGGTATTAGGGATTGATCCCAGTGCCTTGCTCTAGGTGAGTGTTCTCTTGAGCTATATTCCTCAGCTCTTTAAAAAAAACTTTAAAAAAAAATTTTTGAGACAAGCTCTCACTAAATTGCAAAGGCTGCCTCTGGCCTCAAACCTGTGGTTCTCCTTCCCCAGTTTCCCTGGTTGCTAGGATTACAGGTTGTGCCACTGCATCCAGCTATAGTTTATTAATTCGTATAGTAACTTTATGAAGTAGCTACACAGTACTGTATTATAAAGACAATAAAAGGAAATGAAAGTTTTTGAATACATGAAACTTCATTACATTTCTCATATAAAAGATATACAAATGAATTATAACAGGAAATAGGATGTTTCAGCAAATTATATTTAAGTGTTTAAAGTTACTTGCTAATATTTTGTTAACAGTTTACATAGATTTGATTTTCTTTGAAAAATCTGATGAGAGATAATGGTGCAGTTTAGTAGGGGAAGATGTCAGAAGTAAAGAACTTATACTTACTGTCACTTTTTGTTTAAAAATTATATATAATAAACATTTTGAACTTATTTTATGTGGCAAGAATTATTATACTACAATTAAGAATTAAACACCAGCTAATTTGTTCATCAATAAATATTGATTGAAGGCTTATTGTTTGCCAGAATGGGGATTGCTACGGTTTTGAATGTTATACGTCCCTCCAAATTCATATGTTGGAACTTAAACTCCAAGATAATGGCATTAAGAAGTAGGGCATTTGGAAAGTAAGTAAGGAGGACTCCACCTTCATGAATGGGATTAATGCCCATATAAGGAGGCTTCAGAAAGCTATCTGAGTGTTCTTTATTTTCTGCCACATGAGGACACAATGTTAGTCCCTTTTGCCATATGCCTACTCCAATGTGAAGATGCAGCAGTAAAGTGCTACCTGTGAAGCAGAGAGCAGGCCCTCCTTCACCAGGTACTGAATCTACCAGTGCCTTGATCTTGGCCTTCCCAGCCTCAACTACAAGGAACAAATTTCTGTTATTTATAAATTACACAGTCTAGGGTATTTTGTTAAAGCAATATGAACATATTAAGAGAGGAATGTGATGTTAAACAAGACAAGCAAGGAAGAAAAATTAGCAGACTCATTATTAAAGCTAATATTGTGCCACAGTGTCAATTTATGAAACTGTTCACTCAGCCTAAGTCTCTGACAGAAAGCGCTTTGATTGTTGATAGCATACGAAACTACTGACTAAGCCTGGCTTTGCTGGGGAATTTATATACATAACATGATTACGTTAGCTCATCTTTATTAAACCATTTTCTATTGCTAACAGAAAGCAAATACTTCATTTTGACAACAGAAATAAGAACAGCAGCAACAAAAAGGTAGGCTTACTTCTTTCCCGGTGCCTTTCCAAGGTTAAACTCCCTGCTTGGCAAGCTTCACAGGTCCAACTCTTTATAAAGCATGTGACACTGTTCCCTGCCCCTCTGTATTTCCACTGCTTTGCCTGGCACATTGTAGGTACAACAAATTAGTGTAACTAATAATCCTGTTACTCTATTGGTTTATATTTCTATTTATGTTGTTGATTCTCCCATGATCACCTGGCATAAACCCAAGTCACAGGATCCATTGATTTTTCTGTATAAAAATGAGCACTGTGTTTTCAAAAGAAAACAATTAAAATGTGATGAGGATTATAAGATATTAATTTGAATTATTTGAATCAGCTGAGAATTGATAATTTTTTCCCTACAAAAAAGAAAATTCTCATATGATTCAACATAATATTTTTTCCTAAGGTGTTTTAACTTGACCAAAAATATGATAAAACTATCAAAATAATCACCACTCCAAATATGTTAATTACATCACCACTTATAGCTTTATTTCTACCTTTCTATATATTTCACCTTGATTGTTGATTTTGGCCTTGCTTTCTTCACTGAATGGTATTTTATTACCAAAAAATTAATTGTATAATATACCTGTCACTCCAAATACTAAATTATATATTTTTTAGTGCTAATGAGCCTAGAGTCCAATAGGCTAGGTCTAGCAAGAAGTATTATTTGACTTTTAAGCATCAGGGTACAGTGGATAGTGTTTAATTTCCAAAGTTAGTAATAGTTTTAAAAAATATCAATTTCTTTCAATATTAGAAAGTACAAATGAAACTAATTTTCATTATTGCTGACAACTTGGAAGATTTCACTAGTCTGTAGCTTGCAAATTATTACTATCTTTACTCTGCAAACTAACATTTCAAGCTCTTTTACCCTCATTTCTGATTTATTCTGCTAATACTATGGAATAATCTTATAATCTTTGAAAAAATATACTTATGTCAAAATGATATTTCCTCCAGAAATTTACTATTCTATCTCTAAAGAAAATGTAATATTCCAAGAGGTTTTTTTTCCTTTTTTCTAGAAAGGCCAACGATTATCATTCTTTTCTTTTTTAAAAACATAAAGCAACCCCACTGAATGAGCTAAAGCTCCCTTAAGGTAAAGCCCAAGCTGTTCTGTTTCACATCTTTTAAGGAAAGGCAACATAATTTAATTTGCCTAACATTTACTTGGAAAGATATCTGAAGAAGAGAGATGTAACCTGGCTCTTTATGCAAATACAAGGAAGCCTTTAGAGCTATTAGTTAATCTAGGTACCTGGAGCAAGTGACTCAAATTAGTGGTCCCAAAATTTAGGGCTGTGACAAGGCTTTCCATGGATGACAGCAAAATGAGGAAAATAAGAATAACTTAAATTTTCCATAGAGTTAATTTGTTGAACTGAAAATTTTTTGTTTTTCTATGCTTTTAATATAACTTATCTCTTTCAAAATTATAGTAAATGATACTTTTCAATGTTTCTATTTGCCAAAATGGACAGTAAGCAATCTTATGTGATTTCCAAAAAGCTTTTCTGAAATGTTCTTGAAATCTAAAAGTCTTGGATTTATATATACTTGTTTTCTCACCAACTAAATGGAAGTTATCGATTCTTATTTCATTATACTAGTATCAAGATTAAATGAGATACATCAGTGGAAGTGCCTAGGATGGTACTTAAATTTTATGGATGCTCCCAATATTGGTTGAATCTGAAACTCTGATATAGGCCCATAGGTTCCATCTTTATTTATTTATTTGGTAGTGAGAGAAGATAAAGCACAGACTAGGACACTATTTGGCACATTGTTGTTGTTAGGTGTCATAGAATTGTGTCCGACTTATAGAAACCCTCACAGGGTTTTCAATGGCAGGTTGTTTCGGGATTGCTTTGGGAGTGGGTTGCCACATACTTCTCCCATTTTTGTGGTGCTGGGAATCAAACTTGGGACCTCAGAGACTGCAGGGTGGAGCTCTACCAACTAAGCTAAATCCCAGCCCATTTGGCACATAGTAGATTTATTTTTTATTTATTTATTTATTTATTTATTTATTTATTTGCGTTACTGGGGGGTTGAACTGAGGGCCTCTGGCTTACAAGCTCTGCAAGTGCTGGGCCACTGAGCTGCACCCTCAGCCCATTTTTTTACTTTTTGAGACAGGGTCTTGCTAAATTATGCAGACTGCCGCTGGCCTTGAATTTGTGATCCTCCAGCCTCAGCCTCCCAAGCCGCTGGGATTACAGGCGTGCACCACCGCACCCAGCTCCAAATAAATCTTTTTTTAGTCTACGGGATACTGAACTACAAAGTCTTATAGGAAGTTGGAATGAGGGTCAAGAATACTGGAATGAGTTCTAGACACTAGCGCAAAGATAATAACTGGAGTCAGAAAAGCAAGACCAGAGGACCTGGGACAGACAGTCATGGTTCTGAAGCCCATGGAGCCTGCTACCTTCCCAAGAAACAGGCAGCATGATAACATCCTACAGTGTCCTCATGGTGAGGCAGGATCGAAAGATAGGGAAATGTGGGGGACATGGAAAGGGAAAAGATTTCACCCCAGAATCTGCTATGTGTCTTGCCAGCTGAGAATCAAGAACTTTGACATTACTACCAAAAAAAAAAAAAAAAAAAAAACCCTGTTGTGAGAATATCCTGAATAGAGACATTATTTTGAAAAGACCTTTTAAATCACGAAAATGGTAAAATAGTAATAAGCCATGTTGGGGATCAAAAATGTATGTAACCTTTGAGTTTGACCTTGTTTCCCCTCTGTAATTCTGTGCTGCTTTGAGACATGACCAGGGAACTCCTTTGTGACTTTTTTCTTAAACATAAATAATGGAAAATTTTCTTTTGAACTCAGTGGCACCTCCCTAGCTCATGACAGGGGCCTTTCTAGATGCTTGAGGCTCAGGTCACACTGAGCCCCCAGAGCTGGGTGCCCAGGGATGACATCACTTGGGGCATGCCCTAGGTTAAAGAAAACTCCAGAGAACATGGGCCCAGAGGCGGAGGCTTTTTTCCTTTTGGCTTTCCTGGGAAGCCCATGTCAGTGTCCTAGATGCCTATCTCTCTCTGAGAGCCCATAGTATTCTAAAGTGTGAACTTAATAAGCTCTACAATTTTGTTTCACTCTCTCTGACTCATCCTGAAATTCTTTTCTATGATGAAGCCAAGGTCTCGGCTTAACCTGTGGAAGACCCAACCAGCGGAATTCCTCAGGCTAGGCAGCCACGATGAGCTGTACCTTTCTGCTGTGCCACCCGTGACAATGGCAGTTGTTTGTATGGTGTTCCCCTTAATTTTTTAGACTTTCCATCTTAGATGGAAGTCTTTGAATTGTGCTTGTTGAATCTTTAATTCCTGAGGTAGGAGTGCTTTTCCTGTGAGGCTTCATCCACTCCGTGCTGTTGGCACTAGAATAATTCCCCCAGGGTGAACAAATATGTTAGAATTAAGAGATGATTTAAGGGGTTCTTGAATCAAGTGGGCTTATTTCCTGATAATAAGCACACTCTTCTCTGAAGAATTGTTCACTCTGTTGGGGAAGGATGCCTTTCTGTCAGGATGCAGAGGGAGGAAGTGCACCCTCACCTAGCAACGCGAATGGATGAAGTCAGCCTGGCAGTCAGTGGAGTGACATGATGCAGCCATGTCACCCTCAGGCCCAGCAGTGACCCGTGGTCTTCGTCCTCCTATATCAAAAGGAAGTCAGAAAAACCTTTGTAGAGCCTGGCCCTTGTTACCAGCTGCCCAGCTGTTGGTAAGACTTGTCTGTGTTTATGGAACACTCTCCATCTCCTCTACTCCACAAACCCCATTCTCACGCGGTTGGTCAGTCTATCTGCCTGAATAGTTTAAAAGTTTTCTTAGCCTGACTTTAATTTTCAGACTTACCCTTATTGCACATGGGTCTCAGCTAAACTGCGAAGATGGCGAAGTTCATTGTCCACGATGCTAGGATCTTTCTGTGACCTTCCCTTTCTGACTCCCCGATGCCCTTCCCCTCTCAAGAGTCTACACACCATATTTATATATCCTACCTTTTTTTTTTTTTTTGCTGGGATTTAGCTCAGTTGGTAGAGTGCTGCGCTGCAGTCTCTGAGGTCCCGAGTTCAATTCCCAGCACCGCAAAGATGGGAGAAGGACCTGGCAATCCACTCCCAAGGCAATCCCGAAACAGTCAGCCGTTGAAAACCCTGTGAGGGTCACTATGAGTCGGATATCGACTCGACGGCACCTAACAACAACAATAACCTTTTTTTTTGTGTGGTACTGGGGGTTGAACCCAGGGCCTTGTGCCTGCATGCTTTGTAAGTGCTGGACCACTGAGCTGCACCCCCAGCCTTTTTTTTTACTTTTTGAGACAGGGTCTTGCTAAGTTATACAGACTGCCTCTGGTGTCGAATTTACGATCCTCCTGCCTCCACCTCCCCAGCCGCTGGGATTACAGGTGTGCGGCACCACACCTGGCTATATACCCTACCTTCATCGAGACCAGGGAAACAGTTGGATAAATCAATAAGCTGCAATATTTGTAGAAAATGTAACTTCTTTAGACTCCTGGCAATTCAATTTGTATTCACATCCACTTTTAACTTCTAGTTTCAATGTAGGGGACATCCACCTTAAATGTAAGGCTGATTCCTCTATTTGTGCCCTGGGCCTCACTTCCTCTTGACTTAAGTTCTTTCCTTTGTCAATGACCTCCTTTCTTTCCTGTACTTTTGTTCTCTTTCTCTCTTAGGATGTCTCAGTACTGGGCTGGTGATGTAGCTCCGTGGAAGAGTGCTTGTCTAGCAGGCGTGAGGCCCTCAGTTTGATCTCTAGCACCACAAAAGTAAATAAGTAAACAAATAAAATCTAAGTTCTAAGTTTGGTTTTGCTGTTTGCTTACAGTGTGACCGTGGCACCAAATACCTTCTCTCCCTCTCTCTCTGTCTCTCTCTCTTTCTCTCCCTCTCTCTCTCCCTCTCTCTTTCTGTCTTGGAGTTAGGGGATTGAACCCTGGGTGCTCCACCACTGAGCTGCACCCCAGCTCCTTCTATATTTTTTATTCTGAGAAAGGACCTTGCTAAATTGTACGGGCTACTTCTAGCCTTGAACTTGTGATCCTCCTACCTTAGCCTGCTGAGTCACTGGGATTACAGACATGCACCACAGTGCCTGGCTTTTACTTTTCACTTTTTGTGCCATAATTTTCACATCTGTAGAATGAAATGGCTGGACTACATGACCTTTAAACTCCTTTTCATATCTGACTCTCTGATCTGAAGGCAAAAACTTACGGGGTTGAGGTTTACCTTTCGTATTCTTACATATTGACCTTTCTATCTTAGTGATAAATTATGATAGGAATATTACATATTAATAACTGAGGAGAAAAACAACATATTATTTCAACAATTAACAGCATAACTATTACTTAAAATTTCCTGCAGCTGTACCACTGTGGCATCCGATTCCATCAGATCTTGGAAGCTAAGCAGGGTCAGGCCTGGGAACACCAGATGCTGTAGACTTGGGAGAAGGACTTGGCAACCCACTCCCAAAAAACAATCCACCATTGAAAACCCTATGAACAGCAGAGAAGCACTAACAATAATGTTTCACCTGTTGTACATAAGGCTGTTATGAGTCAGATACTGACTCGACGGCACCTAACAACAACAACTAAAATTACTTAGAGTTATTATCTGAGTTGGAGGAAAAAATTATTATCTGGCCTACAGAACTCAGGAAATACTTGTTAGTCCCTCTCAGGTGCTCAGTATCATCTGAATTGCTGTTCTTGTTCTGCTTCTTAGAGAGTAAATGATTTTGTAACTGTTTACAAAAAGGTGATGTTGGTTTTATTTTATTTTTTACACATTTCCCCTTGTGTTAGGGAGAATATTTCTTGTTGCAAAAAACTAAAACCTATTCAAAACCATCTTAAGCAAAAGGATTTCCCAAGGAGTAGCTGGCCTCAAGCCTAGATGGCTCTGAGGACTTGAACAAGGTCATGTGGGATCTGTCTCTCTCTAATCAGGGTAGGCTAAATGTTGTTACAAACTACCTCAACACAATAGCAGTTTATTTCTTGTACACATACGAGGAGTTGAGTGACCGTGTCCAGTGGGTGGCCTTCCATGTGGTGATTTAGAGCTCGGAGTCCATTTCATCTCCTAGCTTGCCTTCTCAGGAGCCCCAGGGGCCCCTGCCAGCATAGAGGGGTGAGAGTGGGGAAGAGCGTGGCATACAGAAGATTGCTGCCCCTGGCTAGAACTTGGTCACAGCTACAATTATCTGCAAGAGAAATGTAAGCTCACTGTGTACGCAGAGGGAAGAGAAACGAGTTTCAGTGAGCACTTAGTTCCTCTCACACTCCAGCTCTTGGTGCTGTGGTTTCTTCGGTGTCATTCTTCATCAAATTCTATACAGAAGCAAAAATGACTGTTGGCAGCACTGACTAAAGTCTTCCTAATTTACCAACTGCGGTAGGAGAGACTATGTTCCTTCTTGGCTCCAGGAGGAAAGCCCCATCCCTGGACTTGGAGTGATGCTAGCAGAATGGGTCATACTGGTTGGCCAGGCGTGGGCATTTGCACCTCCAGCATCATCTTTATGCTAGAAAAGAGGGACTCTAGAACCTAAAGACAAAGGAGGAAAGGGTACTACCTAGGTAGGAGGCAAAAAATATATTTGACTGCATTGTTAGGAACAATGCTTATTTTAATTTTGTTTTTCAAAAAAGTTTCAGTGATCTTGTCTTTATAATTTGTAAAATTCCTCTTCTTCTTGCTCACACCCCCAGTATCATCTATCAGTATAGATATGTGAATTTGTCTATCTTATCAAACAAATCCAGAGGGGACATTATATTTGAGTAGATGTGTACCAACATTATTCTGAAAAATATCCCCAGAGATACTGTTGCCAATATTGTAGATGGTAGAGAAGAGGGACTATGCCATCATACTCCATCTTTTATGGTAGAATTTCAGGCCCCTGATTAGAGAACATGACTTAGGCTGAGTTGTTGCTATGAAGCCTTCAAATCAAATCATATGGGTGCCTGTGTAGATGAAAAGGTAGTGAAGGAGGTTTCACTGCCTGTGAACCAGATGCATTGCTGGGACCCTTGCTTGTATGGTAGAATTTGACTTGTGGAAGTTTTTAGGAATTAGGAGTAGAAGGTTGGGTTCTTATAGCCCTCATAGGAGACAGGAAATTTGACAAGCCTATGCAAGGTAGAGAACGTAGAACTAATGTCCCTGGATAAAGCTTAGAACTTCAAAGTTGCAATATAGCCAGACACAGTGTTATATGCCTATAATCTCAGAATTCAAGAGGCTGAAGCAGGAGGATCACCAAATTCACCCACATGATACAGAATACACAATTTGAGAAATATCTCAGGAACATTGATGTTATTGAAAGAAACATGACTGCAGAAATAAGCCTAAAAATACCTTCCCATACTTTTACTTCTATAAGTGCCACAAAATAAACTCCTCAGAAAATGACATAGAAAAATGTTAAAAAACATATTAAAAAATCCTTCATGAGGGACAGTCAGCAGATGCAACAAATAGAAGAATTAGTGTCCTGAGAACCAGAAATAATGGAATAATTTGAAAGAGGTCATGTGATAAATACTTGTAATGATTTAAAAATTAAAAGAAGAGGCTGGGCATGGTAGTGCATGCCTGTAATCTCAGTAACTCAGGAGGTAGAGGCAGGAGGATTGCAAGTTTGAGGGCTGAGACAACTTCTGTAATTTACTGAGACACTGTCACAAAAAATAAAAAAAGGGTTAGGGATGAAGCTCAATGGTAGAGCACTTGCAAAGTGTGTGTGAGGCTTGGATTCAGCCCCTACCAGTACCATAAATAAATAAATAAATAAATAAATAAATAAATAATAAATAAATAAATAAATAAATAAATATTATTAAGGAAAACAAAACAAAACAACACTTAAAAGAAGAATAGAAGCCAAACTGAAGTTAAAGCATTATAAAAAAAAGTGATCAGGTAATAAAATATATCCAAAATTTCTATGAGGAAAAGTACAAAACCAAAAAAAGTAGAACTGATAAACAAATCCAGCAAAGTTGCTGAATACAAAATCAATATTTAAAACCAGTTGACTTTCTATACACTAACATGAATAATAATTAAAAAAGCTAAGTAAAAATTCCAAACCTAAGCAAAGAAATGAAAGACTTGTGTCCTGAAAAACTATCAAACATAGCTGAAAGAAATGTTAAAAAACACAAATGAATGGAAAGGCATCCCATGTTCATGGATTGGAAGACTTATTGTTGAGATGTTCATACTCCCCAAACTAATTTATGATTTCTGTGAGAATGGAAAGATTTTTTCTAAAAAAAGACAGCAGTAATATTATGAACAATTTCAGTGGCAACACCAAAAGAATTGCCAGGGTACATTGAAATCTTTCCTTCATGATTTGTATTGGATAACTCCTAAAAGTTCTCATCCCCAGATAAGTGTATCCTAATTAAAAACAACATGCTTGCTTTGTAGATGCAACTTCAAGGTTGGAAATTAGAAATTAGGGTGCCAGCATAGCTGTGTTCTGTTGAAGACTCTCTTCCAGGTTGTAGACTGTCAGCTTCTCATTTTTTTCCTCATATGGTAGAATGAAAGAGGATGCCCTCTGGAATATCTTTTATAAGGGCACTGATCCCATTTGTGAGGGCTATGCCCTCATGATCTCGTAACATCCCCCAAAGCAAGCCCCACCTCCTACTATCATCTCATTGTTGTTAAGTACTATCAGGTCCAACTCATAGCAACTCTCATAAGGTTTTCAGTGGCTGATTGTTTCAATATTGCTTCAGGAGTGGATTGCTACATTCTTTTCCCATTTTTGCAGTGCTGGGAATCAAACCCAGCTCCTCAGGGAGTGCAGAGCAGCACTCTACCAACTGAGCTAAACCCCAGCTTCTACCATCTCATTAGGGGTTAAGATTTCAACATATGAATTTTGAGTGGATGCAAGCATTCAGTTAATAACAAAAGTCCATTTCTCTTCTGCTGTTGTCCAGACCCCTTTCAAATTCTACTTTAGCTTATATGAGCTCAAATTAATGTTAAAAAGAAACAGAAAACTCTATGTTAGCCATTACTGAAGATAGTCCAGCTTTTGTGGTGCGGGTAAGGGGGAAAGAGGAAGATAGTGAATTTGATTTAAAAATTTTTATTGTAGCAAGTGTGTATGTATGTGTATATAAATTTTATCCCCCTTTTCATTTCTGGCTGTTTTGCTCTAGCTAGAATTCCTAGTTTAATGTTGAATAATTGTGGTGAAAGCTGACATCCTTGTCTCATTTTTAATCTTGTTGTTGTTGTTGTTAGGTGCCATAGAGTCAGGTGTGACTCATATCATCCCTATATACAACAGAATGAAACACTCCATGACATTGCCAGGCACAAAATCTTTTTTATGTTTAAACCCATTGTTGCAGACACTGTGTTAATCTATCTAGACTTCCTTTTTTCCTTGACCTGCCACTCTCCCAAACATGATGTCCTTCTCCAAGGATTCATCCCTTCTGACAGTATGTGCAAAATATGTAAGAAATCTTAGGGGAAAGTTTTCAGTCTTTCACCATTGAGTAGGAATTTAGCTGTTGGGTGTTTTTCTTTTTTCCCTTTTTTTTCTTTTTTATGTAAATTCCCTTTATTATATTGGGGAAATTTCAGTCTATTCTTAGTCTTCTTAGGGTTTTTGTCATGAAGGATTGGTGAATTTTGTCAAATGCCTTTTCTGCAACAATTGTATGACTGTTTCCTTCC
>VMDO01013808.1:0-56791 GCA_007922755.1 Pedetes capensis | reverse complement strand
AGAAATTGACCATAATAAACATTTTTGCACAATTTTAAAACATCAAATGAATATTGATATACTTTTTCCTAAATAATTTTAGAAATAGTAAGGCTTGCTTTCAAGTGGCTTAGGTAGCAAATGCAGGATTTTAATAAAACAAGTGTTTTTTTTTTTAAATGTAACATTGTGTATCTCACATTTTAGAAAATAATAAGTAAAAATATAATTTTTTCTGATTTTCTGTTGTAATTTGGACCAAAATAACTTCAATTCACCTGAATTATTTTGTGATAATAAATTATTTTGTGATAATATTTTGTGATATTAAATACAGAAATAATTAGAAATAGATTATTATTATTAATTTTTTTGTGTGTGTGGTACTGGGGGTTGATCCTGGGGCCTCATACCTGCATGCTTTGCAAGTGCTGGACCACTGAGCTGCACCCCCAGTCCTTTTATTTTTTTCCCTTGCTTTCTGAGACAGGGTCTTGCTAAGTTACAAAGACTTCCTCTGGTCTCGAACTTGCAATCCTCCTGGCTCTGCCTCCCAAGCCACTGGGATTACAGGCATGCGCCACCATGCCCAGCTGAAATTGATTATTGTTATAGAGTTATATTCTCTGACAGCTAAAAACTTAATACCAAATTTGGAGTGAAAGAGTAAGGACAATCAATCTTGGAAATCTCTGGTACAAACATGAACCAACAGCTTAGTATTGTATTGGATACAAAGGAAGTCACTCCTCAGACAGATACAACAACAACAACATACTACTTTATAGTGAAAAGAAAATGACAAGAAAAGAGATGCAACAAGCTGGTTATTCTTCTATAGGAGCTTTGTGGTTGTAATGTGGCGACAAAAGCAAAAGCTCTCAGACACATTCACACACCAGGACTGGTTTCCACCAGATGCAGAATCTCTAAGCCAACCCACTTGTGCTATACCATTTTCTTGGTAGGCAACCTGTGGTGGAGGTAAGGATCATCCAACAGGCAATGGTTTTATCCAGTAGAGGAATTTTTTAAATGAAGAACAGTGATAAAATCGTTTCACCTTTAAAAAATTCACATGGTGTAGGATCATGAGTCATGGCTCATTAGATCATAGTTATTCCATCAGAATTTGTAATAACAGACTAAAAAATTAGAAATCTAAATGGTGCAACAATAAACTCCACTGAGACTGACATAGCACCTAAAGTCTGAGTGCATTGGAGACTTAACTTAGTAGTATTTTCTGTGATGCCAAAGACCAGTTTGGTGTATTTGTAGTGTATAAAGAACTGCTCTCTTTTTGGTTGATATCAACATTTTAAGCTAGCATACCTTAGAGACACCTGCACTTCCATGTTCACTGAAGCACAGTTGATAATTGCCAAGATGTGGAATCAGTCTATATGTCCATAAACAGCTGAATGGATAAAGAAAATATGGTATATATACACTATGAAATTTTACTCTGTAAGAATAGTTAAATTATGTGATTTGCAGTAAAATGGATAGAACTGGAGGTCATCATATGAAGTAAAATGAGCAAGACTCAGAAAGAAAAATCCCTCATGTAGTGGCTCACATGTGGAAGAGAGATTGGAAAACAAAACAAAATGTACAGCTGGCACAGTGGCGCACACCTCTACTCCCAGAGACTTGAGAGGCTGAGGCCACAGAATCAGGCCACAGAATCAGGTTCTTAAGTTTGGGACCAGTTAGCCTGAACAACTTAGCAACATCTTGTTTCAAATTTAAAATAATAATAAAGTTAAAGTGGGTTGGAAGTGTAGCTCAATGGTAGAGTGCTTGCACAGTGTGTGCCAGTCCCTGGGTTCAACCCCCAAATACCACCAAAAAAACAAAAATACATGTATGAGACTTGAAAGTAAAAGGGGCACTATATGCAAGTGGCCTGCAGCTGTAGCCCTGTGTCATCCGATCCCGTCAGATCTCGGAAGCTAAGCAGGGTCGGGCCTGGTTAGTACCTGGATGGGAGACCGCCTGGGAACACCAGATGCTGTAGGCTTGGGAGAAGGACCTGGCAACCCCCTCCCAAAAATCAATCTGCCATTGAAAACCCTATGAACAGCAGAGAAGCACTGGCAATAGTGTTTCCCCTGTTGTACAGAGGGTCGCTATACCGACTTGACGGCACCTAACAACAACAACAACATATGGAAGTGGGAAAGGAAAAAGTTAGAACAAGGAGGGAGAAACAAAGTACAGTAAAGAGAGGGTGAACATAAAAAAATACAATTACATCAACTACATGAAAATGAAATCCATTGTATTGTACACTAGTTAAAAGTAAAAAATTGCATTTTAGTTATTGTTACATAAGCAGATATAAATGATTTTAAATGTAACTTAATTTAATTCAGTAACAACAGACAGAATTTTATTTTTCACTGATTTTCTAGATTCACAGGCCTTTATTCTTCATTCTTAGATCTTTCTCTTGCACACATTAATTTTCTTTTCACAGCCAGAGACTCAGATAATATCTGTTTCCTGGAGCTTATTCACAAATGAATTGTCAATGACCAATTTAATTCCAGTAGTGATGTGTATATACATTACGACTATCACTACTCTTCTCATTCAAATAACAAAAATACATATCTGGTCTCAGTGTTATTTTGCCTATCACTAACCTCATGATGGGCTGGGATTTGGCTCAGTGGGTAGAGTGCTGCGCTGCAGTCTCTGAGGTCCCGAGTTCAATTCCCAGCACCACAAAAATGGGAGAAGGACCTGGCAATCAACTCCCAAGGCAATCCCAAAATAGTCTGCCATTGAAAACCCTATGAAGGTCGCTATGAGTCGAATACCAACTCGACGGCACCTAACAACAGCAACAACAACCACCTCATGAAACAGTTCCAATACAAGTTAGTTTGCTAGAACATATCAAAGCACATACGTGAAAAAAAATGCTATATTGACCATGAAATAAAAGGATTCAAGTGTTTCCGTACTTCTTTATTTGTGTGAAATATAAAATATCTCAACTGTCTATGATCTGATCAACACACAGAATGCTAGGTAGACAGAAACAAGGAGGCAAGTGTTTGTTCAACTAGATCAAATATTGACATTGCGCATGACATTGATGCACATTTAAGATAAAATGCGAATTCTAGTGCTGTATGGGCTGGAATTTAGCTCAGTTGGTAGAGTGCTGAGCTGCAGTCACTGAGGTCCCGAGTTCAATTCCCAGCACCACAAAAATGGGAGAAGGACCTGGCAATCCACTCCCAAGGCAATCCCGAAACAGTCAGCCATTGAAAACCCTATGAAGATACCGACTCAACAGCACCTAACAACAACAACAGTGTTGTATGGTCATCTCAGCCGACATAAACCATCTTGTGCCTGCTCCTCATAATATTCTTTATTCTGTGTTCCTGCCTAACTTTTACTCACAATTCAGTTGAATGTTTACAAATATCTTTCTCAGCAAGTCTTTGTGGTTCCTATTAACCTCTTCTAAAATATTGTAATTTTTTGTGAATACATTTGTAATGTCATATTCATTTTTGTAGGCAGCTTATATGTGTCCTCATTATATTGTA
Organism: Pedetes capensis; assembly: GCA_007922755.1. Classification (NCBI taxonomy): domain Eukaryota; kingdom Metazoa; phylum Chordata; class Mammalia; order Rodentia; family Pedetidae; genus Pedetes; species Pedetes capensis. The sequence continues at coordinate 53,237 of VMDO01013808.1, read as the reverse complement.
GGCTCCATCAGGTCAGATTAATAGATCCAGGTTCACTGTAGTTCATTCAGCTCCTAGCAAGATGAATGAACACTATAAACTGATAGCAAATATTTTGGACAAATAAATTCAGCTAATAGTTCTAGCCTGGGCACTTAGTAGCCTTAATTATCATCTCAAGAGCATGGGCAAACTGTAGCTATGTTGAGACTGAGACTGACTTCAGTGAATTAAGTTCTCTATGGAATTTGTAGAAGAGTTAATGTATCTGTCTCCTTGTGGGAAACAGACTGACTCAGGGTGGAAGAATGGGACCAGTGTTTTCCTCAGGCTGACTTTTTTATTTGGCTTCCCAAGGAAAACAGAACGTGTCCTTCAAATACGTTGAAAAATGAATCCCGAGAGGACACTGTTGCACTCTTTTTTGGCCTTGTATTCTGTCCTCTTTTTATCCCTGGAGACAAGGATAGTTGAGATTGTATAAAGGATAAAAATTTATGATTTTTTTTGCTGAATTCAAAAAGAGGTCTTCAGATTTCCAAGAATAGAAAGGTTCAGCAGAACTTCCTAGAGTGTTTATTATCTGCTGGTACTCAAAACACAGAAACTTTTACTAGTTGTATTACTTTGAAGTTAATGTAAAAGATAAAAGCTGTTTTGCATGACGAATTACACAGTTGTAACCAATGTTATAATTAGAATAGAAAGGAGATACATTAGGTTCACAGTTACAAAAAAAAAAACCTACAGAAGATTAATTACAGTCTATTAAATTTTTTTCACTTGATGCTAGGATGGAAGGATTCCAATATATTGGTGAGATGAAACTTGCATGCACTAATCTACCATGCTAAACTCATTCAAATTTAAGGACCCAAATGTGTTATAAAGCATAATTACTTGCGAGTTAAAGTCTTACACAAGATTAAAATCTAAAATAAATTATCAAGTATCATATATAGATAATATAATCAGGTAAATCCATTCAAATGGGGACAAGTATTTAGTACAAAATCACAAAATTCAAAAAGTTTTATGGTTCATGTTCCTCACTATAGTTTAACATGGATTCTTTTGAGCTAATTTTTAAGACATTGAAAGACATTCTTTTTTATGTATTTAAACATTCATTTTATGTAGTTTTATATCAGCTGGCAGATGTCACAATAGATTGTCATCTGAATTTTCTATCCAGTTATGCATGCAAATGCAGAGAATCTAGCAAGAATATTTTTAATATGAGTTCTTGGTGGTGCTTTTTGATTTTTATTAGGCTAATTATTATAATTGTACACAATGCCATTTGTGAGTAAATTCCAAATAACAAGCTATCTATCTTTTCAACAGAAAAATAATGATCGTACCTTTTGGTTGACTTTACCAAAACTACAATCTTAGATTTCAGAACTCCATGTGACTTTTTTGACAATACATAAGCACTTTTACAATGGTAATCAGGAAAGTCATCCTTGGGAAAACAACAAAATGAAAACAATTGGGGTCAAAATTTACAATGATAATAGTACATCACTATCAAGAAAACTCTTCTGAATCTGGCTTGATTTTCCAGCAGCTCCCTGTCTTTATACTGCTGCAGTAGCTTTTGAATGATCTTTAGTAAAGTTTTGTTTACATGTGCTATTGGCAATGTCATTCAATAGTTTCCACATTCGATTGAATTCCCTTTCTTGGGCATAGGCACAAATATGGATCTCTTCCAGTCAGTTGTCCAGGGAGCTGTTTTCCAAATCTCTTGGCATAAATAAGTTAGTGTTTTCAGTGCTGCATCTGTTTGTTGAAACACCTCTATTAGTATTCCATCAATTCCTGGAGACTTGTGTTTCACCAATATCTTCAAGCAGCTTCTACTTCATCCTTCAATACCATTGGTTCCTCGTATGCAACCTCTTGATATGGTTGGTCATCCATCAGTTCATTTTTGTATAATGACTCTGTGTATTCCTTCCATCTTCTTTCAATGTTTCCTGCATCATTTAATAATTTTTCTGTAGAATCTTTCACTATTGACACTTGAGGCTTGAATTTTTTCTTCAATTCCTTAAGCTTGAGAAAAACAGCATGTTCTTCCCTTTTGGTTTTCTATCTCCAGCTCTTTGCACATGTCTTTAAAATATTTGATTTTGTCTTCTCAAGCTGCCTTTTGAAATCTTCTGTTTAGTTCTTTAACATGATCATGTATTCCTTTTACTTTAGCTGCTTGATGTTCAAAGGCAAGTTTCAGCGTCTCTTTTGACATGTAATTTGGTCTTTTCTTTTTTATCTGTCTTTTTAAATAGCCTTTTGCTTTCCTCTTGAATAATATCTTTGATGTCATAATACCATTTATCTGTCCTTCTATCATTAGTGTCTGATGCATTAAATCTGTTCTTGAGGTGGTCTCTGAACCCAGATGAGATATACTCAAGGTCATACCTTGTCTCTTGTACACTTGTTCTAATTTTCTCCAGTTTCATTTTGCAGTTGCTTATGAGCAGATGATGGTCTGATCCATAATCAGCACCTAGTCTTGTTCTGACATTGTATATTGAGGTTTTCCATAGTCTCTTTCCACAAATGTAGTGCCATGAGTTGGACCCAACTCGACGGCACCTAACAACAACATCATGAAAACTACACTGAAATAAAAATATTCATATTCAGGTAAACTTCTCAGATTAGGTTTTGCAAATTCTGGTCTGCTTTATTTATGGAAGCAGAGATATGGGGCATATTGAACTCATTCTGTCCTTGTTAATTGAATATACTGCACATATTTAAAAAGTCCCTGTGACACAAGTACTTCACTGCTATTTTATTGTTGTTGTTGTTACGTGCCATTGAGTCGGTATCTGACTCATAGTGACCCTCATAGGGTTTTCAATGGCTGACTGTTTCGGGATTGCCTTGGGTGCTATTTTTTATTTGTCTTTAATATCCATAGCTTAACTTATCTTGCAGAGTGTTCGCTTAATGATCAGCTAATTAGTGGTCATCATTCCCATTTTTGTAAGTTGTTTATAGAGTACTATATCAGATTGATTCAATTGGCTTTGCTTTATGAACACTCTCATGCAAGTAACACACAAAGCCATATGATGATAAAAGCAAGTGTCATTTTATGGTTATTAAAATACACTTATTTTTTAATCAGAATTATTAGTCCAAGGAAAATTATATATGTTCAAGTCAAAAAAGTAAAAACAGCTGCTTTATTCTTCAAGAACACAATATCTGTATTTATCTGTAATTTCCTGGTTCTCCACATAGTTCTCATTGCATGTGCCTTTTTGGTTTTTGACTATGAGAATGCTTCAACTTGTATTTCATGAAAGTCAAACAAAGATTTATATTATCAAAGAAAGATTTCCTAGTGTTAGAAAAATTAGTTTATAGCTGACTTTATGAGGTAGCTTTAAGGACAGTAAAATATGTAATTACTTTGACCTCAATAATCTCATCTTAACATGGGTCAAATAATTTATCTCCTATTTCAGCATGTGTGATTTTAATTTGAAACTGAAAATGTGTATCTAGAACAGGATCAGTAAGTGATTTACATAAATATTGTCTTATTCGACCAAAATACTAAAATTCTGGTAGGTAGCATTACATATAAAAAATGAATACACAATGTATAATTTGTGTTATCTTAGGCCCCTGAGGAGTTAGCTGATTGTGACTCTAAAACAAAATTTTCCGTGGGAGATTTAGTAATCAAGAATGAAAAACATTTTTTCTCATTTTAATCTGAGATTTTAAATATATTTTCAAATAAACATGAATTTATTTTAATAAATGTGGACATTAAAATATCAAACACTGATGTGCCAGGAATATTTTTGTAACTCAAATGAGACTAACTTATTATGCCTACTCTCTGTTCTCACCTGGAGGCCAGCATCAGCTAGCCATCATGATGAAAGATATATGAACACAGACACACAGACACACAGACACACAGACACACAGAGACACAGACACACACACACATGCATGTGTGCAGATAGCATTTTGAAGCACTAATAGAAATTTATTGTTATTGTTATGTGCCATTGAGTCAGGTCCAACTCATAGTGGTCATATATACAACATAACAAAACAATTCCTGATTCTGTGCAGGGCACATGATCCTATTTATGCTTAATCCCATTGTTTCAAACACTGTCAATCCACCTAGTGAAGGGTCTTCCTTTCTTTCATTGACCTGCCACTCTCCCAAACATGATTTCCTTCTCCAGGGATTGGTCCCTCCTGACAACATGTCCAAAATATGTAAAATGTAATCCAGCCCTCCTTGCTTCCAAGGAGCACTCTGGTTGCACTTCTTCTGGGGACAGGTCTGTTGGTTCCTTTGGCAGTCGGTATATTCAATCTTTATCTCTAGCACCATAATTCAAAGGCATCAGTTCTTCTCCTGTCTCCCTGTTCAGTGTCCAGCTTTCACAACCATATAAAGTGACTGAAAATACCATGGTATGAGTCAGGCACATCTTCATTTCCAATGTGATATCTTTTCAACACTTTAAAGAGGTCTTTTGTAACAGCTTTTCCCAATGCCTTTTGATTTCTGGACTGCTACTTCAGGTGTGGATTGTAAAATGGAGTAAAGGAAAATCTTGAACAACCTCAGTGTTTTCTCTATTTATCATTAAGTTGGTTACTACCCCATTTGTAAGGCTTTTTGTTTTGTTGATGCTGAGTCTCAATCCATGCTGAAGGCTGTGTTCTTAGATGTTCATCAGTAAATGTTTCAAATCCTCTGCACTTTCAGCAGAGTTATGTCATCTGCATAAGTTGTTGATGAGTCTTCCTCCAATCATGATGCCATGTTCTTCTTCATAAAGTCCAACTTCTCCACTTATTTATTCATCATAGGAATTGAAGGGATATGGTGAAAGGATACAGCCCTGATGTATACCTTTCCTGACTTTAAACCAAGCAGTATTTCCTTCATTGCCTCCTGCTCTGTTATAGATTCCTCATGAGTACAATTAAGTGCTGTGGTATGCTCATTCTTCACAGTATATTCCATAATGTTTTATGATCCACACAGTCAAATGTCTTCGCATAACTGATAAAACAGATAGAGACCTTTCGGGTATTCTCTGCTTTCAGCTCGTATCCATATGACATCAGCAATCATGTCTCTGGTTCTACATCCTATTCTGAATCTGGCTTGATTTTCTGGAATTTCCCTGTCTATATACTACTGCAGTCACTTTTGAATGATCTTTAGTAAAATTTTGCTTGCATGTGATATTAATGATATCATTAGATAGTTTCCTTATTCAATTGGATCCCCTTTCTTGGGAATAGGCACAAATATGTATCTCTTGCAGTTAGTTGTCCAGGGAGTTGTTTTCCAAATCTCTTGGCATAAACAAGTGAGCACTTCCAAAGAGATACCTATTTGTTGAAACATCTCTACTGTTATTCCATCAGTCCTTGACCCTGTGTTTCACTAGACATGTGGAAGATATAAACTATAGAAATTACTGAAGATTTTGTGAAAAGTGCAAGAGAAAATCATAAAATGCCAAAATATTCTTAAAATTACTTTAAATATCTAATATTTCTCTCTGCAGCTCCTTCCCCTTGCCTATACCATTGATGACAATATGCTAATGCAAAATTTTTCTCACCCATGACTTATCATTCTCTGATGTTTCCCTCTTTCTCTCCTATTTAGATTTTCTTTTACTTTTTTTCAGTTTCTCCATTTGACTCTTTCTAGAATAAAATTATCAAAAAAATCTTTTGGAATTATCCTCATTAAAAATCTTAGAATTAAAAATAACATTTTTTGGATTTTTATAAAAATCATGTTCAAAGTAAGTACTGGTACTGAAAGATTTACTAGCACCTGTTTTTAAATTACTTTTAATAGATTATACAGCTTCTTGTGCCTTATTTATTCTCATACTGTCTTCTTTTTTGTTTCCTTGATATTTTTGGTGTGACAAGCTTGGAATTTCTTTCCCTTTCCTTTTTGTATATCTTTATAAGTTCTATTTGTTACTACTGAAACTATAAAACATATTAAACACTTATGTAATTCATGAAGATAGAGCATATATTCCTTGCTAAGCTGATACCTTTAACTAAATATAAGAAATCTATTCTTGTACAGCTCTAAACCCCCACATTTTATGTTAATTGATATCACAATTGCATCTTAGTAATTTTTATGTCTTATCATTTCACTTCTATAATAAATAAAATTTATATGACACAATTATAATAATATAGGTTACTACATTAGTTCTTTATCTACACCTGTGATTTTTTTCTTAATTTCCTTTAGTCTTATGAAATATAGTCTAGTCTCTATGTGGACTAATTTTTCTATGTTGCTCATAATAAACTCCCTTTCATTGAAATACTCTGAGCATGCTTTAGCCCTTGAAAATTCAGAGTCAGCTTAATATCTACAACTTAAAATATTCCTTTTTCCATTTTCTTTATAATAGATTAGTTTAAAAATAATGAATAGCATAAATATACAGAGTTTTATTTTATGATAGCCATGATCAATATTAGCCTGTGGCCATACCACTGTGGCATCCTATTCCATCAGATCTCAGAAGCTAAGCTGTGTCAGGTTAGTACTTGGCTTGGGAATGCCATGTGCTATAGACTTGGTAGAGGGGCCTGGCAACCCACTCCTAAAAAACAATCAGCCATTGATAACCCTGTGAATAGCAAAGAAGCACAAACAATACTGTTTTGCCTATTGTATGTAGGGTCACTTTGAGTAGGATATGGATTCAATGGCACCTAACAACAACAACAACATGGTCAATATTAAATTTTCCCCTAATTTTAAAATTTTATCCTTTAAACATAATAGGATTTTTAAGAATGAATTGAAACAGTATCACTGATTTAGAAGTTTTGCTGATAGGTACCATAAACTGCATGATCAATCTTCATACCTACCATAGTAAGCATGAGAGTGTAAAGTCCTTGAAGTACTACAGGTTTGTTTTCTTCTAGATATATTCTCTTAAAATAAACTTTGAGGTAGGGGAGTAAAAAGATTGCTGAGAATTACTTTAATCTTCAGTGACCAATTCTGGACATAGAGAAACAAGAATGCATCGTGAGAGACTATGCCGACAGAGGGAAGTAAATCTACAACAACAAATAAAGTAACCCTGTGTAACTATTTTTTATTTGTGAGTATTAACTTTTGTTTTTATGGTCTTCTTCTCTGAAAATGAAGAATGCCTTTGGAGCACTATAATTTCAGCAAGTTAATTGGATTTTTTTCAATATGGTATTCAGAGGACAGCATCTTGAAAATAAATTTTTATTCAGAATAGTCATCTTCCAAGTGGAAAATTAAACATATGCAATTGAGAAATAAAACTTCCATATATAAATACACAGAAGCACTCACAAAAATTCAGTTTTTTTAAAAAAAATTAGCTTTATTCTTTAAAAGTGAATACACATGACTGTGATCCAGTTTCTAGAATATCAACAGGTTTGGTTTAAATGTCTAAATTTCCACACTCAAATTCCATCATTCTCAGCTAATTCAAATATACTAGAAAGGTCTTCGTTTAATTCCATAATAGTGTGAAATACTTAATTTCTGTGTTTCAGATAAGTTTATAGAAAAATTTAGTCTTAAGAAAATGGTTCAATTAAAATTAAAGAGAGAGGTTAGCAATGAAATCCAGATTCTTTAAGGATATAAGTGTCATAAAAAGCTTTCTTTCTCTGGTTTGGCCTGAAATTATGCTCCTCTAGTTTATGAGCTAACAAAATGAGAGTGAAACAGGGGAACTTATCATTTTTAAAAATAAAATTAGCTCCTGATAAGATCAAAAATGCTTTTTATGTTTTTAAAAATAAATATTTTGAAAATAATTGTAGATTTATTTTCAAATGATGACTTTTAAACAAGATCAAATCAAAGGAAACCCCAAGTGTCAACACCTATTAGCAGGAGCTGCAGCCATAGACAGAGGGAAGGCCGGTGATAGGCCAAAGCACCATGCTGCTGCTTCACCCATCTTAACAGTGCCACTGAACATGGTCCTTTGCAGAACAGGAAATTTAAAAGGCAATTTATCCTTCTACTACATCCGAAGTTAAGTGGCTTTTCTCAAAATTGGCAGTGTAGTGGTTCTGTTATGGGACCAGACAGAGACTGAAGGACTGATGTCTCCTATTGTTAAGTATATGTGTTAATTAGATAAACAAACTTTTAACTTGAAATATGGTTACCCCTCAAACAGATAGGAAATTTAATTTAAAGTGTTAATTTCCTAAGTACCACATGGGCATAAGCAACTATAATCTATAAGCGATTAAGAATAAATTATTATTTTTCTTGTGGCCAGGATAGAATAAAAAAGAACAGATTTACCCTCTCACCAAGCACAATGAAAAGTCCAAAGCAAAACACACTCAATTATAACTTTCCACGTGTTTAATATTACACAACACACTACAGTAAAGTCCAAGAGGAAAAGCATCAAGTGAGCTCTACAAATGTCTCTGTTTACTGTGTTATAATGTTTCCAGTATATAGTGCAAGGGAAAAAAAGCCAGGCAGAGTCTAGCATGCTCCATGGGTGAAAATGTTATTCTAAGAAGATCAAATAGACCAACTTACACAGGGGAAGAATATTAGACAGGAGAGAACAGAGAAGAGAGAAAGCTGTAAAGAATTGCACAGTGTTTTTCATAAGAGGTCACCTGAGTACTGGTCAGGACATGAATGTGAGGAAACTACCCACCACCAGAGAAAGAACTACCTGAATGGATTACCAGGAAAACATTTTGGAATTCACATCTGTATGCTAATAGCTCCAGTCTTCACTCATTATACAATTCCTAAACTTGCAGAATATTGAGTAGAATACACAGGATATTTCTTAATAGAAACATTAACAAATTTCATCACAAATAAAATGCTTCTAAAACAAACATTGAAATACATTTTTTAGGCAGATGGAAAATCTGAGATGGAAAGCTGGGTCTAGATGAAGTATGAGGGATTCCAGAAATAATAGTCACATTGTCGTTGTTAGGTGCAGTCTAGTCAGATCTGACTCATATCAACCTTATCTACAACTTTCCCTGACACAATGCCATGCCTGGCCCTATTGTCAGTGCTTCTCTGCTATTCATAGGGTTTTCAATGGCAGATTGTTTTGGGAGTAGGTTGCCAGGTCCTTTTCCCTAGCCTGCAGCACCTCATATTCTCAGGCAGTCTCCCATCCAAGGCCTAACCAGGCCAACTTAGCTTACAAGATCAGGTGGGATCAGATGCTAAGGTGCTAATATACATATAAAACATTCTATCATATTGATTATTTGTATTTAAAATGTAAATGTCTGCTTCAAGTAAAATAATAACAATGACTTTCAGAACTTTTAGAAACTACCTGAAAGTAAAGTGAAATATATGGAAAAAAAGACCGCAAAGTCCAGGAGAGATAAGTTAGGAGTAGTATATCATTGTATACTTAACTATAAAAGAAGACAAGTAATATAACTCAAAGAGAGGTTGTGATAAGTTAAAATGGCACACTGTAAACACCAAAGTGCCACTAGATAACAAAATGAATAGCTATGGCTAATATGCCCACAAAGGAGATAAATGGGATCATTAAAAAATATTCGGTCAAAAAGATAGAAGATGAAAAGAGGAAAGAAGAAAATATAGGACAAATAAAAATCAAGTACCAAAATTGTAGGTTTAAATAGAACTTTACCAATAATCACATTGCATATATATTGCCTAAACAACTAAATGTATGTAAAGTTGTGAGATTAGATTTAAGAAAACAAACTCAAACTATATTCTGCTCACAGAAACCTCATTTTAAAGACCCAAATGAGTTAAAGTAAAAGTACTGAAAATGTATACGTAAGCCAGGCATGGTCACTCATGGCTTTAATCCAAGCTACTCAGGAGACAGAGGTAGGAGGATCTTAGGTTCAAGGTCATAAGCAAACTGCATAACTTAATGAAACCCTATCTAAAGATGAAAAAATTAAAAATGGGCTGGGAGGGCAGCACAGTGATAGAGCACTTGTAAAGTATGTGTGACGACCTGGACTCAGCCCCTACTATTGCAAAAAAAAATAAGTATACCCCAATAACACGAATAAAAAGCTGATGTGATTACATTATTGTCAAAAGTGTTTCAAAAGAAAGAATATTATAGTGAATTGCCGGGGCCCAGCGGGGAGAAGGGGAGCCAAGGATGAAGGAGACAAAGAGCCAGGAGAAGGGGAGCCAAGGATGAAGGAGACGAAGAGGCCAAGACTGATGGTCTTGAGCTCAGCTTTATTCTCTATACTCATGCTTATATAGTAACTCAAGGAGATACTAAAAATAGCTCACAAAGGTAACTGCAGTGCAATGGACTTTGTAACAGTCATAAGGTTTACAATCAGCTTAGTTAGCTTTCCAGCAACAGATTAATCCTAAAGATACAATCAAGGAATAAAGTTTAGATCTATACTCATGTTAATATAGTAACTAAAGGGACAATCAAGGAACAAAGTTCAGCAGAGCCTCTGATGTGTTGTTTCCTCATTCCAAAGGTAGCAGAGCTTCCTGCTATGGTCACATCTGTCACGTAGCCATTTATGCAGGCGTTGACTTTTAACTCATGTCGGGCCTATGGCTCCCGACAGCTCCCCCTTGTATTTATTATAAGTGCCTTATGATGGTGCCTGTCTTAGGCTGTTGGGGCTAATTCTTATGCTTACCCGTCATGGGGGCACTGATTGTTATCATTGTCCCTGTCTTAGGTTGCTAAAAGAATTGCCTCAATCAGGCCTGTCATTGACTACACATCATGTCTGGGCGCAGGGAGCGTTTTAAGCTGTAAGGCATGAATTCTTCCTGCAAGCATGTTCAAGTTGTTTGTGACCAAACGAGAGATCCAAGGAAAGCACATGCAACATAGAATAATGAGGCCAATAATACATCCTAAGGTGGATAGAGTTCCCCAAAAGAAATTCCACGAAGGAAACATCTGAGATAATTTATCAAAAAACTCAGCTGCCACCTTTTCGGTGGTGACATCCAGCCGAGGGTCTTGTTGCATATTAAGTATCTGTTTATGGAGTGACATTAAGTCCAGACTTTCATTATAATTATTCCATATTCCCATCAAATGTTTCCTAATTTTGTTCCAATTATACAGGCTTGCATTATATTGTAACTTAGTGACACAAATAGCAGTATAAGCATTATGACATTCTAATTTTTGTCTAATGCTGATTTGTTGAATTTCGGATCCCATAAGCATAACAGTATCATATAAAGCATTTAGTATATGTTCCATTTTTTTGTCAACAGATTCTTGTTTTTCCCAATTATCAGTAACATTATTCATCATGGTATAGACAAACGTTGCAGTTTGAATATTTTGTGTTAAGGCTACTGCTGCAACTGTAGAACTAACAATCACTGTAACTAAGGAAACTATTCCAACTCATTAACCATTCAATGAATCTTTTGTGACGGGCTAAAATCATTTCCTTGATTTCCAACAAAGTTTGCATACCAGCTTCACTATACCATTCTTCTGACAAATTAACAGGTAACATAATAAATGAAGGATTATAAAGAACAAGCAATTGTTAGCCTAACCCAATGCCATCTATACAATTAGTCAGATTACAATTTGTGCAGTTAACATCAAAATTTTCAGAAGTATAGTTAACAGATACATTTCCTACAACAAGTAGATATGGATCTGGAACACAAGCTCTAAGATTACCAGATTTAACAGTAGGTTTAGACGGTGTAAAATTCCCAATAGTGGATACATTAACAGTTCCCATGGCCAATATTAGTCTCCATAAGTCTTTATGGTAATTGCAATGATCTATAGTCCAAAGTCCTTCTGTTAGTCCTTTTAAAGAATTGTTCTCGAATGGTGCCCAGTCTGTGATAGAGAAATTTGTTCCTGGAACCTGTATCTTAGTTCTGTTTTCCCCATGACATAACTCCCATTGTGGATGTCCTTGAATTCCATTGTTGATTTAGATAACGGCATGCCAAATATCCCCCAGGTGGAGCATTATCATGTTGCGTAAAGTTATCTAATTTTCATTTTTGCATTGGGCTGGGACTAGAATGTCGCACGAAACACTCAGGAATCCAATGAGGAGAGTCAGCATCCTGGGGAAAAAACACAAACATGTCCTCATCCCCATATTAACATGGGGTCAGGTCCTTTCCATTGATTATCCAATGGGTCCTTCCATCGAACCCAGGCCTTCTGAGCCTTAGCACCAGAGAAATGTCTATCTGCTGCTGACTGTCCATTTGCATCCAGCAGCAAAAAATTTAAGATAAACATTATATGTGCTGTATAATTATTTGGGGAGGCTGGGTATAGCTCTCCCTTCTTTATTTTGTTTAAATAATTTTTAATGTCAAGGTGGCGGTGTTCAATAATACCTTGACCTTGTGGATTATAAGCAATGCCAGTTTTATAAGGTCGGATCCAATTAATATCTCCTAATAGTTTTTGAAAATCATTTAAAGTTTTTAATTTAGAGGTTTTAATGGAGATTTTTTGAGGATAAATACAGTTTTTTATAAGTTTATTTCCAAGATAGACATATGGATCAGTAGTCTGTATTTTTTTTTTTGCTAAAACAAGTCCAAACAATTGTAATTGATTATGTAAGTACACAAAACAACAAATTAAGTAATTATGATCTTTATGTATTAAAAGTATATCATCCATATAATGTATGATGTAACAAAAATATTTTTGTCGCACTTTGGTTAATGTTAAATGAACAAATTTTTGACACAGGGTAGGAGAATTAGCCATTCCCTGAGGCAACATCTTCCATTGATATCTTTGTCTAAGCATCAATTTGTGTATAAACACCTGTATCATAACCAAGTTGATCAACAAGCCTAGCATGTGGGGTTCTCTGGTTAACATTTCAAAGGTAATATTAGGATTTCTTTATGCCGTATTACTGTGAGCCACTCTTACGACTTCTTCATAAAATTCAGATTTCCAAATAAGGTCATTACCAGATGTTAAGCAAGCATAAGTTAATTGTTTCCAATCAGCGGGGAGAAGGGTTCCCAAAGATTCCAAAATAGACAGAGTATAAGGAGCGTTGGGCCCATATTGAGATACGGCAGTTTTTAGTTCTTTTATGATCTTAAATTCAAGGGGCTCATGCGCTCAGACTCTGTTCCCTTGGGCATCCATTACTTCTACTACCGGGAACGCAAACCCTTGAATATCCTCTCCCTTTTCTGCTCCCCGCTGTACCACTTGTTGTAGTGGAGTAAGCGGAACTTTGGTGGTAGATGTAAAAGGTTTTAATGGAATTTGAGGAACTTGCACCACTGCAATGGTAGCAGGGTCAGGTGTAAAATATTCCTTAGACGGGTTAGTATACTTTGGGTTGTAAGATGGAGCTGATGGCGCCAAGATTTGAGATGACCGTTGTTTTTCCAACAAAGTCAATCGATCTAGAATATCTTTCAATTTTTTTTCTCAGTTTCAGTTTCTGATTTACCTTGTCTTTCTGCTGGAAAGACTGCCGGCTCTGGGGGAGGAGGAGGCCACTCATCCTCTTTATTATCCCCTTGAATGGTGCCATAATTGGCTAAATTGGGATATAACCCTCCTGGGAAGTCAGGCTTTTGATCAATAATAGGTTACTTTTGCTGCTTCCCATGGCTACCGCTTTAACTCATGGGAGATACACTATGCTTACAGAAGCTCTTGGCCTCTTTTTTACATTAGGCTTTGGCCCTGCCAAGCCGCTTTTCACCTTTCTATATTTTCCCGTTGCTGGGCGGTTTCGTTCTTTATGCTCTCTTGTGGTCTTTCTGCAGTGTATGCCTACCCTATGCTCCTGCGCAGACTGGTCCCCAGACTTAGGGTCCCTGCCTAGGGCTGCATACACCTATGCCTGACCACGTGCTGCCTCGTACCTTTAAAATGTGCTGTAATGAATGTACATACAGCATTCTTCCTGACTTATTGCCCATCTTCGTCTCCAATGCCCCTTTGCTTACCTGGCTTCTAGTGAGCAGAAAGGGGTCCATGGGACATGTCTCTCATACCTTCAGGGGAGCCCCACGTTCAGGCACCACATACCGCGGTCCAGCCGGGTGAAGGGGACAGCCAAGGATGAAGGAGACGAAGAGGCCAAGACTGATGGTCTTGAACCCAGCTTTGTTCTCTATACTCATGCTTATATAGTAACTCAAGGAAATACTAAAAATAGCTCACAAAGGTAACTGCAGTGCAATGGACTTTGTAACAGTCATAAGGTTTACAATCAGCTTAGTTAGCTTTCCAGCAACAGATTAATCCTAAAGATACAATCAAGGAACAAAGTTCAGATCTATACTCAGGTTAATATAGTAACTAAAGAGACAATCAAGGAACAAAGTTCAGCAGAGCCTCTGATGTGTTGTTTCTTCATTCCAAAGGTAGCAGATCTTCCTGCTATGGTCACGTCTGTCACATAGCCATTTATGCAGGCATTGCCTTTTAACTCATGTCGGGCCTATGGCTCCCGACAGTGAATAATGAAGGAAGTTTCATAAATATGAAAGTGTCAATTTTTTTAAAAGATGTAATAATCCTAAATTTTTATGTCCCTAACAATCGGTTCAGAACACACAAAGCATAAATTGAAAGAACTGCAGGGTAAAAGGATATCAAACAGCTTAACTTAATAGATATACATAGAGATCATCTAAAATAAGAGTATATACATTACTTTTCAATACAATGAAACATATTCTGAGGTATAGAACAATTCTCCATATTCTGAGCTATAGAACAATTCTCCATAAATTAAAAATGATACAGTCCTCTGAACTATTTCCTCTGATAACAATGGAGTTGAATTACAAATAGGTAACAGAAAGATAGTTGAAAGTGTCAAATATTTGGAAACTAAAAAAATCTAATCCATGAGTCTAAAATTAACTGAAAATATTATTTAAATATTATAAACTGAGTTAATTGAAAATGAAACACATTAAAATTTAGAGCACGCAGCCACAAGTTTACACAAAGGGACATTTGTAGAATTAAATCCTCAGAACAAAAAAGGTCTCAAATCAGTAACTTCAGTGTAAATTTTCAGAAAGTAGAAAAAGAGCAAATAAAACCCAAAGTTAGTAGAACAAAAGAAACAATAAACTTAAGAGCAGAAATCAATGAAAGAGAACACAGAGAAAAACATAGAAATCAATGAAACCATAATCTGGTTCTTTCAGAAGAGTAAAATTGATAAAGCTCTAGCCATATTATGCACAAATACAGTGAGATGACACCAACAACCACTGTCAGAAGTGAAAGTGGTTAACTGGGGGTGTAGCTCAGTGGTAAAGTGCTTGCCTACGATGTATGGTGTTTAAAATGAAAAAGCATACAAGTGAGGCCTTGGGTTCAACCCTCAGTACTGAAAAAAAAAGAGTAGAATAATGTATGCTAATTGCAAGAGAATCAATCTTACTCTCTTTTAAAAAGAAATTTATTGTGTCTTTGTTCTTAGGAGGACCCTTAAGAAAGAATACAATCAATAAACTATTAGTTCATATGAACAGTTAGAACTGTTCAAAAAAGAAATCCTAAAACTAAAATTGGGTCCTGATATTGTGAGGGTTAAAATTCTTTATCAATTTTAAACAGCTGTCTCATCTATACAATAGCTCACTGAGTTAATTAAGAACTGCTATTTTAAGAAACAGTAGTCAAAAGACAATGTTGTTATTCCAAAGGAGCAAAGGATACACTACCAACAGAACTGCCTAAGTAAATACTTTCTCAAACTTCGCATTTTAACACTGCAGAAGGTTAATCAAAATCAGATGGTATCATCGAATTCTTTCTTAAGAAAATATCTCACTTACAAAATTAATTATAACCAGTAATACAAACTTACAGCTGTCACCAATGTGTCCTGAGTATGTATCTATATGCTGCTTAACTAAAAATAAGATTTACTATACGATCTGGCTACACCATTCTTGGGTATACATGCCTGAAGGAAATGAAGTCGGATAGAAAAGAGACACTTGAATACCCACGTTTATTATGGCACTATTCACAATAGCCAAGATAGGGACTCAGCCTAGTTCCCCATTAATATATATATATATTGTTGTTGTTGTTGTTGTTGTTGTTGTTAGGTGCCATCGAGTTGGTATCTGACTCATAGCGACCCTGTGTACAACAGGAGAAACAATATTGTCAGTTCTTCTCTGCTGTTCATAGGGTTTTCAATGACAGATTGATTTTTTGGGGGGTGGGGGTTGCCAGGTCCTTCTCCCAAGCCTACAGCTTCTGGTGTTCCCAGGCATCTCCCATCCAGGTACTAACCAGGCCTGACCCTGCTTAGCTTCCGAGATCTGACAGGATCAGATGCCACAGGGCTATGGCTGCAGGCAATACATATATATATATATATATATATATATATATATATACATATGAAGAAGGGGGCTGGGATTTAGCTCAGTTGGTAGAGCGCTGCACTGCAGTCTCTGAGGTCCCAAGTTCAATTCTCAGCACCACAAAAATGGGAGAAGGACCTGGCAATCCACTTGCAAGGCAATCCCGAAATAGTCTGCCATTGAAAACCCTATGAGGGTCGCTATGAGTCGGATACCGACTCGACAGCACCCAACAACAACAACATATGAAGAAGAATGAAGTCATGTCCTTTTCAGGAAAATGGATGAGACCTGAGATTGTCATGTTAAAGAGATTAGCCAGACTCAGAAAGGCAAGTATGGAGTTTTCTCTCATATGTGGAAACTCAAAAAAAGGAAAAAGAACAAAAAGAAGGCCTGAAAATAGAAGACAGACTTTTAGGGAAGGGGAAGGGGGACTGAGGGAGGGAGGAGAGAAGGAGAAGGGTGAAGTAGAGATAGACACAATCAAGGCACAACACATGCATGTCTGGAAATTCACCGTGAAACCCATTAGTCTGTACAATTAATGTGATTGAATCGTTATAATAAAATATTTTTAAAATATATGTTGTTTAATTGTTCAACTTCTTATATTATTTCCTACTACTTTTTCTTTACCACTTCAGACAAACTGGAAGTTCCAAATTCATCATACAAAAGAAATTCTTTATTTGGTCAATAAGACAAAGCTATCACACAGTTAACCTTGAAATCTGTACTAAACATTATCTATTTTATGGTTAGTGAATTTATTTTTCCCTCATCTCATGGGAGATTGTAAAACAGAGAAGGATATCAAGAGTCAAAGAAGTAATGGAAGAAAATTAAGATTTTGGCCTTGCGAATCAGTTACCTATGAGGAAATGTTCTAAAATAATTTAGACACATGGTCACCTACTTGGATACATAAGTGAAGTTTCCAACATGCAACGCTCTAAATTCCTCGCCAGTTCACTAGCCAAATTTCCCTTGTGTAACTGGGTCCACAGTTGTTCTCGCCATTACAGGGAGGGCCAGAAAAAGATTTCTGGCTGAATGAAAAGCGTTATGCAAAGAGCATGAAAGATGGGGCAACAATGAGGAAAAGGCCAGGGCTGGGGGGGCCAAAATGAGGGGAGGGAGCACAGATTGGGGTGTCTCCACCCCTGCCTCTCTCTACACCGCTGAAGAAACTAACATGTCTGAAAACAGCTCGTACACTAACAAATCTTAGTCACAAGTCAAAGCTGTAGTTTATTCTGAAAACATTTTAACAAGGCAAAAATCTTATGAAGTTGAAAAATTATCAACTCTAGGCTAAATGATATTGATGCTCACTTTACAAGATAGAGCCAAGCACTCTGACATGATAAAGTGAAATTTCAAAATCAATCAGAAATACTTTATTGAATATCTTCAAATAACCTGGGATTTAAATATTCCCCTTAACGTTGGACATCCTGGCAAATTAAGTGAGGAGGTCACAGAATGTGACATCACAACAGTGTGAGATAGTCAAGTACTTGTAGAGATGAGCTAAGATGATTTTCTTCTTGGAGGTAGGGTAGGGGAATAAAATCAGTAAGTTAAAAAGCTTTCTCTTCACATACTTTTTCAGAGGTAATATTTTTTATTGAACTACAAATCTAGACTAAACTGGAAAATAAGTAAAGAACTTTATTAAGTGGGATCTTCTATCTTTTACACATTATGTGAAGAAATTTGTGTTGAAAATGCCCACTCCCTATGTGGTTTCCATAAAGGTCAGATTATGACACTCGGAATATTCAACCAGAATCCAATATGCATGCTGTGGACCCATCCAAGAACTGAGCCTACAAGCTTACTGTGAGGATTCTGAACAGCAAACACAGCCAGAACTCTGTCTATGTCTATGTAAAACAGGTTTTTTCCTTAGTGCTGAGGATTCAACCCAGGGCCTCACGCATACTAGGTAAGTGCCTCACCACTGAACCACCTCAACCCTAAAACACAAATTCTTAAGAATTCCATCACAGAGCCGGGTGCGGTGGCACACACCTGTAATCCCAGCGGTTTGGGAGGCGGAGACAGGAGGATCACAAGTTCGAGACCAGAGGCAGTCTGTGTAATTTAGTGAGACCCTGTCTCAAAAAGTGAAAAAATGGGCTGAGGGTGCAGGTCAGTGGTCCAGCACTTGCAGAGCATGCAAGCGCGAGGCCCTGGGTTCAATTCCCAGTACCACACACACACACACACACACACACACAAAGGAATTCCATTACAAAGGTGCAAAATGACAACTCGGATATTGGAAATGGTGAAGAAGCTCCTGGGTAGAGACCTGAGGCAGAACGTGCTCTCACTTGCTCATGTGAACAGGTCATGGCTTGGTCTTCCTCAAGCAGGAAGTCAGCCTTATCTACAGGGATTTTCCTCAAGTTCCCTACAGATGATCTCTTTTCCCCTTGGCTTGATTTTTTTTTTAATAGGAAGATTGTACCACTTCTTGATATTATTGAACAGAAATAGAGTGGATTATTGATTTTAGTAAATGATCCCTTTCTCCCTTTTGAAAATCAATGATTGCCAGGAGCCATGGTGCACACCTATAATCCCAGTGATGTGTGAAGCTGGGGCAGGAGGATCATGGGATCATGAGTTTGACGCCAGAGGCAGCCTATGTAACTTTGCAAGATCTTGTCTCAGAATAAAAAATGAAATAGGGGCTAGCATACACAAGGCACTGGGTTCAACCCCAAGTACTCCAATAAAAAAATAAATAAAATCAGGTATTAGTCACTGGGTGTAGTGGCACTTTCCTATAGTCCTGGCACATGGAAGGCTGAGGCAGGAAGAACATGAATTTGGGGCCAGCCTGTGCTACATAGCAAGACCTTGTCTCAAAACAACAACAACAACAACAACAACAACAACAACAAAAAGAAAACAGCTATTAAAGGATAATTTACATACTTCAAAGTATGGTTCAGAAACTCCTCTTGTAGCATCTCCAAATTGGCCACTCATTTTTTTCTACTTTATACACTGAAAGAAATAATACCCTGGAAAAGATTAGAAAGTTTCTAAAGTGGTATATAAAAAAAATAATGGGCAAAATGCTAGAAGATGTAAGAATACTGTGACTCTAATGGTTTTCACATTAACAACGAAGGAGCATAGTTAACATATCCATAGTGAATATATGCTTGCAGCTGTAGCCCTGTGGCATCCGATCCTGTCTGATCTCGGAAGCTAAGCAGGGTCAGGCCTGGTTAGTACCTGGATGGGAGACTGCCTGGGAATACCAGAAGCTGTAGTCTTGGGAGAAGGACCTGGCAACCCCCTCCCAAAAATAAATCTGCCATTGAAAACCCTATGAACAGCAGAAGCACTGATAATAGTGTTTCCCCTATTGTACAGAGGGTCGCTATGAGTCGGATATCGACTCAACGGCACCTAACAACA
The DNA here is from genome assembly GCA_007922755.1 of Pedetes capensis. Taxonomy (NCBI): domain Eukaryota; kingdom Metazoa; phylum Chordata; class Mammalia; order Rodentia; family Pedetidae; genus Pedetes; species Pedetes capensis. The sequence continues at coordinate 33,373 of VMDO01013808.1, read as the reverse complement.
ACAACAACAAGAAGAATGTAAACATTTCAAAACAGATGTTTATATTCTGCCAAAGACCTTTGATAAATTAAAGGCGAGAAGATAGAATTTCAGTGTTGTTTTGATTTGAATTTCCCTAATGACTAGGAATATTGAGTATTTGTTCATGTGCTTATTGGCCATTCATATTTCTTCATTTGGGAACTCTCTGTTCTGTTCCATTACCCACTTATTAATTGGATTATATGTTATTTTGTTGTTTGATTACTTCAGTTATTTTTATATTCTAAGAATTAGTTCTGTCATGTGTGTAGGATGCAAGATTTTCTCCCATTCTGTGGGCTCTCCTTTTAATTTGTTGGTTTTCTTTGCTGAATAGGAGTTTCTTAGTTTTATGTAATCCTATTTGTTCATTCTTGCAACTTCCTGGGCTACTGAAGTCTTTTCAAGGAAATACTTGCCGATGCCTTGAATCATGTTCCCTATCTTTTCTTCCAGTGGTTTTAAGGTTTCCAGTTTTATGTTGAGGTCTCTGCTCCACTTTGAGTTGACTGTCATACAGATTGAGAGGTACAGGTCTATTTTCATTATTCTGCATGTGGATATCCAATTTTCTCAGCCCCTTTTAGCCACAGCCATTTTTAACCATATTGTCTGACAAGGTCCGTACATGGGGAAGAGGGGTTCAAGGAACTCATCTTCCAAGAAATGGATGGGGATAAAGAAAAGGAAAATGTGCTTTTTGCTTTCTAGGAATTGGATTACTGCTTCTAATTATTATGATTACTTTATGTTTAGGACTAATACTCATAACTAATATTGCATTAAACTCTAATGAAACAAATGCTGAAAGAAATGACATGACTGAGGGAATTTGTAAATGAATTAGAAGTAATGACCTCTAAATTGTAAAGGTTATTTGGACAATATTTTAGTTAAAGCTGACCAGTAACTTCCACCTTGAAACTCAAACATTAAGTGATTTATGGTTCAGCTGCAACAGGCTGAGTTGTTAGCCCCTAATTTGGATTAAAGTGGCCCAATTTATGATAGCTAAGGTTTACAAAGAAAGTATAGAGCAATTAAAAGAAGACATAGGCCTGTTCCCTCAGTACAAAAGTCTCCTTGACAATTTATGGCTCCCAGCTGGGGAAAAGAGTAAATACACAAAATGGAGAGGTGCTTATCTATCTAAAGGCAGACCTTCGTTCCCAGCTATAGAAAAAAAGTAAAGGCTGATGTTTTGGTCTGCCTGACACTCCATTGCCTTACATAGAAACATATAATAAGCAAGGGGTTAAAATGATAAATAAGGATAGAGCTCAAACACCCTATTATAGCTTATCATTTATAAAAAGCCTGAGAAGAGATGGACCTTCCAGGTGTTTGTTATCTAACAATAATGAAGTTTATGCTTTGAACTATAGGTTGTTATGATTAACAAGTGCTTGTGAAACTTTTTTTATGAATAACTGCATGTGCTATTCTTACTGCTTGCATGACCTAAGCCTAGAAAGATTGTATAAAACTCTGAGCTGTTTGAACAATAAATGGAACAGATTCACATAGTCTCTGAGCTACTGTGTCTGTTACCCAATTGCTGACTCCTCATCTGCCTTTGGGACCCCCTGGATCCTAGGCTGCAGCTAGACTGTGGCATCTTTTGTTGAAGAAACTATATTTTCTCTTGTGAAAGTCCTTAGGCCCTTTGTCAAAAATCAAGTGGCTGTAGTTGCATGGGTATATCTCTAGGTCTTCCATTCCATTCCATTGATATTCGTGCCTATTTTTATACCAGTACCAAGTTTCCTTTTTTTTTTTTTTTTGTTGCCAATATGGGCTTGTAGTATAGTTTGAAGTCAGGTACTCTGATACCACCTTTACTCTTTTTGCTGCTTAGGATTGTTTTGGCTACACTAGGTCTTTTGTGCTTCCATATGAGTTTTAGGATTTTTTTCTATTTCTGCAAAGAATATCACTGGAATTTGATGGAAATTGCATTGAATCTGTAAATTGCTTTTGGTAATATAGCCATTTTCACAATATTAGTTCTTCTGATCCATGAACAAGGAGAGGGTCCTTCCATCTTCTAGTATCTTTTGCTATTTCTTTGTTTAGTGTTTTGAAGTCACACTCCAGTATGAATGGGAAAGATAAATAAACAAGCGATAACAAATGTTGGTGAGGATATGGATAAAAAGGAACTATTTTATACTGCTGGTGGTTCTGTAAATTAGTTAACCACTTTGGAAATCAATATGGAGTTACTTTAGGAAACTAAGAATAGAATTGCCATATGACCTAGCTATACCACTCCTGAGAATATATCCAAAGGAAGATGAATTATCATACCACAGGAACAATTGCACTCACATTTTTAATGCAGCAATCTTCACAATTGCAAGGGTATGGAATCAACAAAGATGTCCATCAACAGAGGAATGGATTTTAAAATTGTGGTATATATACACAATGGAATATTACTCAGCTGTAAAGAAGAATGAAATTATGTCATCTGCAGCAAAATGGATGAAACTATAAAACATCATTTAAAGTGAATCAATTCCTACTCAAAAAGAGAAATGCCATATGTTCTCATTCATATGCGGGAGCTAAATCTAACTTAAAGGAAAAATTATACATTTTTGCTATTGTTGTACACATTTTGTTATATAAAATGAACAATTATACCTATCTAAGAATGGAAAATATAAGTAGATCAAATAGGTGGTGGTGGGAATTAGCGAGTGGTAGGAGAGGTTGGGGAAGGTGGAAATAGGGGAAACAATGTAGGGCGTAGAGAGAGAGAGGAAAAACACAAAATACACAATGCAGCTATATGAAGACATGATAAAAGGAAGGAAAAAAAATCAATGAGAATATAACCCATGACTCCGTATGGTTCTCATTACATATTAATTAATATTCTTACTTTTTAATTCTTTAGTCCATACTGTTCTGTAAAATATGTAAGATGATGGATATATAAGCAAAACTGATTTAATCATTGCATAATGGATATCACAAATGACTTCTTACTCTGTACCCTACTAACATAAAATAATATAAAAAGGTAATAAGAAAAATAGATCGTCACTAAAGCTGTTTTTTATTTAAAAATTTCTTTAGTGCCCATTAAAAAGTATTGAGAAAATACAGACAATTATAAAACTTCTGTATTTTTCTTCAAATTTCATGATTATGTTGAGATACTATGTGTTTAAGTTAGAAGAGTGTATACAACAGTTCAAACACAATAGAAACTGGTTTCTGGTTTACTTGTTGTTGTTGTTGTTAGGTACTGTGGAGTCATATCTGATTCATAGGGACCCTTATAGGGTTTTCAATGGCTGACTGTCCTCCCATTTTTGCGGTACTAGGAATTGAACTTGGGACCTCAGAGAATGCAGAGTGGCACTCTGCCAACTGAGCTAAATCCAGCCCCTGGTTTATTTAAAGAAGACTAATGAGGTGGGCTGAGTGCCAACATCTACATACCCCTACAGCATCATTCAAGAAGCAAGTGGCTCTGCTACCTTCAACTGGTACCTTTCAAGTTCTTGCCAGGTGCTCTTTATTATAGTTAACTGAAAGAGGAGAAAAGAGGATGAAGGACTACATCTATGAGATATGAATGTGTCAAGCCATGAAGTCCTACACATCTTTGTCACTCATATTCTGATGGTTAAAATGCTACATATCCACTGGAAACTGCAAGCAGGTCTGAGAAGTGAAACATAACTATGAATCAGAAAGAAGAAAAGGGCACATATGTTTAGATAATCAGATTATCTACTCTGCCAAACTAGATATCTCAATGTCATGTATTTAAAAAATAATTATAATGTGTACATGCAGAAAAATATTTAAAATATATGTGTAAGATTTTTAAATAATTTTAAAAGATATACTCATGTAATTGACCTTCCTCCCAAAAGAAGAATGTTATATATGCCCCTTGTTACTCTTCCCTGATTGCAACTTCTTCCCTCCTCGCAGGAGCAACTACTATCTTGGTTTTACCCTGTGATTTTTAAAATATATTCATGCCATGAATGTGATCTAAATAATATAGCTTTGTGGTATTTTGAACTTTATATAGATGTGATTGACAGTATGTATTATTTTTGTTTATCTCTATATTATTTTCATGAGATTCATCTATTTTTTGGTGAGTACTTGCCCTTTTAGAGGCACTGCTACTTTTTATGTCATATTTAGGATACAGCCCATTGTATTTTCATTCTTCTGTTGGAAGCCATTGTTTGTAATTTAAGACTATCAGGAACAAACAATTATAACTTTTTGTACTTGCTATTTGGCATATATTTGAACAGTTTGATCCTCAAGCAGCAATTTATTGGACCATATGGTATGATTAAATTTAATTTTCCTAATTAATACCAAACAAGTTTTTTCAAATAATCGTAGTACTATATACTTCCCCTCACAATTTAAAAATTCTCATTCTGCCAAATCCTTCACAAAACTAACATTATGCTTCTTTTTAACTTTTGCAGATCTAGTGAGTGTGTAATTTTACGTTGAGTGATTTCAATGTGGATTTCTTTATCAATGTGTGTTTTCCTGGTGGTCTGTGAAGATGAATATCATTTGATATGTTTATGGACCACTTGGAATTCCTCTTTACTGATCTTCTTATAGAAATATCCTATCACTTTTTAATTGACTTAGTTTTTCTCGTGAATTTACATGGACTCTATTGTCTGTCATGGGACTACACAATTAATTGTGTTGCAAACACTTTCCCATTTGGTGATTGGTTTTCATTTATCTTTAAATTTTTGTTATAGCATCATCAATGGATAGAAAGTTTTAATGTAGTCAAATTAATTATCTATTGTTTTGTGGTTAGGGCTTTTAGGTTCTTATATAAGAAACATTTGAGCCAGGCATGGTATCATATCCTTATAATCCCAGTGACTCACAAAGAAGAGGCATAGATGACTTCAAGTCTAGAGGCAGCCTGTCTAACTTGGTATAGAGACCCTGCTCAAGATAAAAAATAAAAAGGAAGGCTAGGGGTGCAGCTCACTGGTGGAGTACTCACAAAGTATGGATGAATCCTTGGGTTCAGTTCCCCAGTCCCACAAAAATAAAAGATAAAAAATAAATAAATAAAATGAAAGGAAAAAAAACATTTAGTATCTTTTTTCAACATGATTTTCTCAAACTTTGTCTCATGAACTCTATAGTTTTGCCTTTCACATTGTAAAGCCCTGAAATTGACATTTGTCTAGGTTTTACATGGTACTAATCTAATATTTTCTTTTATGTCTTCCTACAAATACTTAAATTTTCCAGCACCACGCATGGAGTGCTCTATTCTCTTCCCAACCACTTATTGTGCAACTTTTGTCAGATTTCAAGTGTCCTAAATATGTATGAGTTTATTTCTGAGCTCTATTCCATTCCATTTGATGCCACGTTAATTACTTTAGATCTATCATTCTTGGCAACATGTAAGGCAAGGCTGACCAACCTCTTCTTTTCTGAAACTTACTAGCTTTATAGTAATTCTTAACCGCCAAGGTTTTTACTCTTGACAGCATTTTTTGGATTTTTCAGAAGCACTAATCAAAATGTTTACCTGCACCATTCTCTGAAATAATTATCTAACATGTGGCTTCTCTCTTTGCATCAGCTTATAGCTACTAACTCTTGGTCTGACAGGCCAGAAATTATTCAAACTTATACATCTAAAACTTGTTTCACAATACTCAGTCTGATTCAAGAGAGAACAGTGTTGTCTGGCCAAACTTCTGAGGCTCAGTCCTTTCCATTTCTTCTCCTATTCGGAGTACTTCTAACAATTTCCATGGTTAGATATTTCCATCAAGAGCCAGGCTCAGTTCTGTGGTTCTCTTTCTTCTAAATTCCAGGGAACAGATTTTATACACTCTGAGCCATTCTCTTGAAACTCATCTTCCCTCATTTGCTTTGAGATAAACACCAGATTAAGGAATGGGAGGAATGATTACACATCCCAATACTCATAATCCTCTAACCAAACTTTCCAAAGAAACACTCATTACCACATTTCTTCATGATCATCCTTTGTTCCCTTATGTAACTTGGAAATCAGTTTGGGGCTACACATCTCAGAAGCAGTTTAAAGCCACTTGTGAACAAGTCTGTAAACTATCTGGGACCTGCCTTGGAATGGTGAGAAATTTAATCCTCACTTCTCTTTGGAATCTCCATCTAAAAGTCTAGAGATAAAAGGCTGTGTTTAACATTCTATTTCTATGTATCATTTGGCCTTTATAATAAAAATCAACAACAAAAGTAAATCAGATATATTCTATTAAAACCAATTAGTCCATAAGAAGCCATAAAACATCATATTCAAAATAAATGTATTTAATATAAACATGAAAATAATATGTTTACTAAAGTGAATCAACTAATTCAACTAATACCAGAAAAAAATTTGTGACTCATGTTGACAAAATAAGTAGCCATCTATTGACAAGTAATTTGGAATGCTACATAGTCAAACCAGCACTTACTCTACAAATGATGTAAAATTGTAAATTTTTTTTGTGATATAGCTTCTTATCCAGTCAAATCAAAGTAACATGAAACCTCTATTTCTCCTAGTGTCTTTACTTATTTACATGAAACATATAAACTAGATGATTTTCCATCATTCTGCAAAAATAATATGCCTCTTTACCAACTTAATAACTCTTAATATCTCTCTGCCTGCAGCTGTAGCCCTGTGGCATCTGATCCGGTCAGATCTTGGAAGCTAAGCAGGGTCGGGTCTGGTTAGCACCTGGATGGGAGACTGCCTGGGAACACCAGAAGCTGTAGGCTGGGAGAAGGACCTGGCAACCCCCTCCCAAAAATCAATCTGCCATTGAAAACCCTATGAACAGCAGAGAAGCACTGACAATAGTGTTTCCCCTGTTGTACGGAGGGTCGCTATGAGTCAGATACTGACTCGACGGCACCTAACAACAACAACAATAATATCTCTCTGTCCAAATATCTCCTTAGTTTTTTGGTTGTGTCTATCTATCTCTCCTATGTATTTACTTTATATCAAGCACAAATGTTATGCCTTCTGTTTACCATCTCCTGATCCACTAAAGGAAGGGTCATTTATCTTACTGTTGATAAATTCATGATGTGGTATAGCATATAACAGATTGTATTACAATTATAACAATTTGATGGTTTTCCTTTTTATGTGGATTAAATCCTCTCAAAGTAATGATTCTGAAGTTTAATTGTTGTTGTTGTTATTGTTAGGTGCCATTGGGTCATGTCTGACTCATAGCGACCCTCATAAGGTTATTCAATGGTTGATTAGGGATTGCCTAGGGAGTGGATTGCCATGACCTTCTCCCATTTTTGCGGTGCTGGGAATTGAACCTGTGACTTCAAAGACTGCAGAGTGGCACAATACCAAATGAGCTAAATTCCAGCCTAAAGTGTAATTATTTACTCAATAAATAGATAATGAGAGCCAGATGTGGTGGCACATGCATATAATCCCAGTGACACAGGAGAAGGAAGGAGGAGGATCACCAGCTGGAGGTCAGAGGCAGCCTGAGTAGTTTAGCAAGACCTTGTCTCATGAGAAAAAATAAAAAAGGGACTGGGGTACAGCCTAGTAGTAGAGCATTTGCACAGCATATGTGGGGCCCTAGGTTTAGCCCCCAAGTACCACACAAAGGAAGAAAGAAAGAAAGAAAGAAAGAAAGAAAGAAAGAGAGAGAGAGAGAGAGAGAGAGAGAAAGGAGGGAAGAAAGAAAGGAAGAAAGAAAGGAAGAAAGGAGAGAGTGTCATCTGTCTTCTAATTGAAGACCCGAGTTAGGAAGACTGATAACAGGCTTTCAATTCTGAGACAGGCAGCACAAGACATATATAGCAGCTAAAATTGTGTAAAACCATAGAATATTAAGGAGCCTGTTTCACTTAACATCTTTCAGGTTGCAAGGAAAAAGATATACATTCAAGTTATTTCCAATGATAAACATTATGGATAGATAAGAATGTAAGGAAAGAAACAAAGTATATCTCTAGTCAAAAAGTCAGTTCTCATAAAGAGCCAAAGCAATAATTGATGCTACAACTGTAGTGCCTCAGCAGTATTTTTCCTAATTCAGCTGCAGTTCCAGTGACCCAATTCATTTATCAAGTGGACACACAGTGCTTGCTACTCTGGTGACTTCATGACCCAACTCCTCTTAACTCTGAGTTTTTTTTAAATCTGTTTCACTGTGTTCATCTCGACCTTAACTCTTAGCCTTTCCTTAATTGGACTCTATGCTGTATGTCCTATTTATGTATATCTGTACTTTAAATTTCTCGCCTACATGCATTATATTCATTGGTAATAGCATGTAAATCTTCTATAATATCCAATTGCATGGAAAGTAGCATAAATTTGCTCGTTCTTTTCTATGTGGGCTCATTAACTGAGGCAACTCAAAAGACAGCTAAGTGCTGGAGGTTTCCAAGTCCTGTTCCCTCTCATCTATGGCAACTGATGTGGGTTGTTGGTTGAGACATATACACATGATCTCTTTCTTGGCTTTCTTAAAACATGCTGGCTCACAGTATGGTTGCTGACCTTCCTCTGTGATGGCCCAGCCTCTGCAATGTGTGTCTAGAGACAAAACAAGACAGAAGCTGTGAAAATTTTCATGATTTACCCTATTCCTCCATATTCTATTTGCTAGACACAAGCAGCCAAAACTAGCCCATACTCAAGAGAAGGATAATTATCACTTCACCTTTTGAATGGATGCATGTTGAATTTTCAGGCAAGTTTTAAGACAGTTGTATTACTAACTTAATACAAAATTAAATTTATTTCTTTTGATTTATTTTCAAATTTAGATTTGGGTTTCTTTTGTCTTTAATTTCAATGTTTAGATAGTTTAGATAAGGATGGATAATTTATATTGTATGAAAGCCCAAACTATATAAAAATATATGCTCAGAAAAGTTTTGCTCCCATTACTCTATCTTCTACCATATTTTACCCATTTTCCTGCAGGAAATTGTTGTTTTTGTTTTGTTTTATATGCCTTTAGAGGTTTTATTTTTCCTAAGTGTATGCTTTAATGTAAAATTCCTTTTAGCTTATTTTCTGAAATAAAAAAGTATATCCTATATACTGTATGCCTTATTGAAGAAATGGTTGGTTTCCATATTAGATCAAGAAAAGTACAAGGCAATCAATCCCAGGACAGTCTGTGGTACAAAGCAAGGAAGCACTCAGAAGCTGATGAGATGTGTCAGAAGACAGATAATCTAGTTGTCTGGAATTTTGAAAGGCATTTGAGATAATTTAAAAAGCATACATAACAGTAATTAATGAATTATCCAATAACAAGCATACTTCAGTCCATGAGGCTACCTATAAAAAGATAAAAGTAATTTGCCACCACTGTAAGTTAAATGTCATTTCCTTTTTCTGAAAATTTGTGTAAGAAAATAAGGACTTAATCAGGCTTTGAGCCAGAAAGCATTAAAAGATACATTATGTAGTTAATGAGTATGGAGCTATTCATAAGTGCCCAGGTGATCAAAATTAGTGTCCGTCACAGTGAGACAATTTGATACATTTGCCTACTGTTGGATTCTAATCTGAATTTAATCAATGCTTTAGACAAAAGTTCTTTTAGAGGAAGTATACTAAATAAACAACTTAAATACTTCCAAAGGAAATAATAAGACATATGTAAAATATGCAACAATCTAATCTGATTAACATTTTTTTCAAAATACCATATATTCTCAAATCTAATCCATACCCCTTCAACAGTTATAGAAATCTATAAAGCCAGAAGCAGATCAGAATTGTGGGCAGACTTGCAATTAGAGAGGTCACTCCCTAGAATACAATCTGCCCTTGGATTCTGATCTTCATCTGATTTTGTAGCCATGTAGAACTGTTAAAAGGGGAGGATAAGATTGGAGAATATGCAGTCCTAATTAAGGACGATTTTTCCAGGACCCAGGAGTCAGAAGCAGGAGGATTACAAATTTGAGGCCAGCCAGGCTATGTGGTTAAACGCAGGCAAAAAAAAAAAAAAAAAAAAAAAAAAAAAAAAAAAAAAAAAAAAAAAAAAAAAAAAAAAAAAAAAAAAAAAGATTAAAAAGAGCAATGACTGAAACTTGTTTGATAGGAATCCACATTATAAATGGCAATAAATGGCAATATTGAAGCAACTGGAGAAAGTTGAATAAGTATTATATTTAAAAAACAGATGTTATGTGTGTGATGATGAAAATGTGGTTATGGTAAAAAATGTTCTTATTTTGGAGAGCTGTTTTCTAAAACATTGAACAACACAAAATTTTATTGTCTACAATTACCTTCAAATATATCAGCAAAGATGGATGATAGATGACATATAGATACCTATAAAAAGAAGGCAAAATGTTAATAATTATCTAATAGGAAAGTGATGTATGGAGGTATATTATTTTATTAATCTGTTCTCCTACACCTCTGTATCTTTGAATCTTTATGTAATAAAGGGAAAAATTTTGTTGTTAGGTGCCATTGAGTCAGGTCCAACTTATAGCAAACTTACAACAGACAAAACTCTACCCAACACTGCCATGCCCCACACTATGTCAGTCTGTCTCTGCTATTCATAGGGTTTTCGATGGCTGATTGTTTGGGGAGTGAGTTGTCAGGACCTACTCCCAAGGCTGCAACACCCAGTATTCCCAGGTGGTCTTCCATCCAAGGACTTACTAGGCCCAACAATGCTTAGCTTCTGAGATCTGATGAGATTGGACACCAGTGTGGTACAACTGTAGACCAAAGAGGAAAATAGTTAAGGAAAAAGACAAAACTTAATTTTTTAATGCCAATGTTTTATAAAGGACTTTTACTATTGTTTGAGACATAAATTTGTAAATAATGTGGAGAAACTTAAGAGATGGAAAGGGCTGCTCTGATCTCATCACATCTTATATGAGTTTAGATCACTGTATTATTCATTGTGGATACTGAACATTTTCTACATTTTCAGAATGTTGTCAGAGTGAATGTCTTAATGCCATCATAATATCCTAAAATCCTTATGTGAGAAGTGCTTTGAATTTGAAAAGTAGCATTGTAATGATGATCACCTTGTATGATACTTTATATGTGGAAGTACTTGGCAAATATTTTTATTAACCATTATTAACTTCTTTTCCAGAGAGCACTACATATGGATTAACCACATTCCTGACCTAACTCTTCAATTTATATTCTAGTTGTTTCTCTATTTTCAGTTACTCTTGTTTTAAGCTTTCCAATTGTTTTTTAAACCTGGAGATTTTCAAAGGTACCTTTGAGATTAAAGTACTTTCAAGTAATTCTACTTTGTTCTCTAACAGATTTTAGAAGATAAGCATATTATTTTTACTTGAAGCAATGACCCTTTAGAGATTATGCCACATAGTCCATGAAGAAAATTGCTAAAATGTATTTATATTTTATTCCTGTCTCCAATCCATTACTTTTTTTGATTATTCCTTTATTTAGATTATTCCTTTTTTTAGATTATTCCTTTATTGTTAAGTTCTTGATTGTTCTTTTTACAAAGAGTCATAGAATTAAAGAGCAATGTCTGGAGTAAGGTAATAGTTGTGACTCCTGAATGCTCCGTTATTTGACCATAGATCCATTAATTTACCTTGATGGATCTCAGTTTTCTTATCTATAAAATGGGGAAAATCAGTACTTCAAACTTTTGTTGTGAAGAGTTAATAAAGGGTAATTTCTTTAGGACATTATATGATTAACACTTCATAAATTAGCAAACAATTTACTATGTGTCTAGATTTGTCATCCTTCTTATTCAAATTTGTGGTGGGATCATATTTCAACTGAAAATTAAGAATACCACTTTTATTGCTTACTAATAAGATGAACACATTGTCTTTTCAGGACAGTGTACAAGATCTATAAAGTTTTATATGAACTGCATATTTTACTATTTCTACTTATGCTTGTTTATTTTCAAAGATTACTGAACTGTGCGCAGCTAAATACTATTGATAGTTCCCCTCAGCAGTCACTCCAAGAATTGTCTCTTTTCCTAAGCATCTGGTAAAAGTTTTGCGAATTCCAGGTGTAAGGAGTGCCTTTGGCAAAACCCTGTTTATCTGGGAAAGTTTAACTTGGGTGTCATCATCATCAAAAGTAGTCCCTGATAATTTCTTCCTTCATTGTGTTCTCATGGCATTCTGATTCTGTACCTCTCCCCCCACTTCTCTAAATGTCTCTCTTTATTTTCCTCTCTTTTCCCTTTAGTTTAAGCTCCTAAATTATATAAATTGTATTAGGTACAATTCCTTTACTAGAAATCCGTTATGGTAATTGTCAATGTAATTTCCCCAGTATTTATTCAAAGAGTGTATTTTAAGTAGCATAGCTAGTCACTGATTGTCTCAAAATATCTCCTTCATCAGTATTAGGTCGTGTTATTTTATTTTCCCTTTTAACTGAAATTTCTAACTAACTTCTCACTAATGGGAAACAGTCTTATTAGGACTTAGGCTTAAAATGTGCTACATAGTGATGCCTATAGTTCAATAACAACATTGTGATGCAAGATCTATTTCGTTTCTGACTTTTTTCTCATCATCAATTACTTTATCAGATTTAAGACCTTAGAAGATGCATAGAAACTTTCTCTAAATTTGAAAGAAGATACAAGGCAAATAAATTTTAATTAAGATTAGAGGATAATATAAGGGAATGTACAGTACATTCATTATTTGTACAGCAAGCTAACAGATTCTTTATCTGTTGTGGGTCAATATTTCCAAATATCTCACATTCTCATGTTGCTTCAGTGAGTTTCCATTGTGTTTGAGTAGTGACTAACATCTCCTAGGGTTATGTTAATAACTTGTCTATAATGTAAAATTGTTCTCAATCGATGGGTGTAAGATTCCAACATTAGCTTTCTCATTCACTTTCAAGCACACTATAATATTCCTTGGTGCAGTGCGTATAGGTTGTGACGGTCCCATACAAGGTATGAAAGTTCGTTAGTGGATGTCCACGACCAAGTACATGAGAAGGAGAGGAAGGAAAAACTAGAATTTATCTGTTCCTTAGATATATTCTGTATGATATTATCTAAAAAGTGTTGCTGCCTAAAGAATCACTACTTGTAAAGCACTATGGCAAATGTGGATATACTAAGATAAATATAAATATAACTAATTTATTCTTTAATAATTTATATCTAAATAAATAACAAAGTTCAAGTTATGTCTTAACAGAATAAATTCATAATTGCAAATATAATTAAGGATGTTCCCATAAATTGAATAAAATTATTTTGAGTTGATATAAGTGAAAGATTTTATCAAAGAAATATTTTGAAACAAGTTTTTAAGTTGTTATAGGACTAGATGTGTATAAATATTGTAAGGAATGTGACTTTTTGTCCCCTTTACTTTTCATCTTGACTTATTAGTCTTTAACTTCCAACCATCTATCTTCATCAAAATTTTGTCAATTTTCACAGATGGTTCTTAAAACTGTAGCAACATATACCCTATGTTTTTTGTTTTCCTCATTGTGAAGACAGATTATAACATACTTGTAGAAGTGACCAGATCATTCATTTCAAAGAGAAACAGTTACAACAGACACTTTCAATAAAGTAGCAAAATATATTTATCAATGCTATAGTCTAACACTCTCACATGTCAGCCACCTTGTCATGATGTGAGGGGTTCCGTGGTTACTGTGATGCTGAAAGCTGTGCCACTGGATCTCAGATACCAACATAGCCAACCATGGTGGAAAGATTTTAGTTGAGCTTTCAGACTAAGACAGACTAGGGAGAAGAACCCTGCAGCCCACTCCCCAAACAATTAGCCATTGATAATCCTACAAATAACAGAGAGGTACTATCAGTCCCCCCAGGCTGGAAGGAATTCAAAAGACTGGGGAAGAGCTGACTCCTCAAAGTAGAGTTGACCTTAATGACATGAATGGATTATAGCCCTTGGGACCTCCATTTGCTGATGTAGCATGACTCAACATGAGAGCAACATAGTGGCTGGAACAATGGGCTCAAATGTAAAAAGACTATGTGCATGAGAATGTTGGGTAGTGTTCTGTTCTACTTAGGGTTGCTTTCAGCCCAACTCAATGGCACCTAACAACAATAAAATAATATTTTATGCATGTATAGGTTTCCGTTTCAGTTAGAAAGTTCAAAAAATATAGAATAAATAGTTCATTAATTTTTTATGATGAAAAAGAAGGAAAATTATCATATTTAATTTTTATGTTAACTAATGATAGAGCAGAGACTATTTTACTTGCCATGAGGCAGAGCATGATCAGGACAAAGCCACTCAGATAATCTCAGATATAGTAAGCCTACATAATATTTTGAACCCTTACTAAGAAAATATAAGCAAATTGAGATAATATTTTATTTTGTAAAATGATTCTAATTAGCTTTAGTTTGTAGCATTCTCTTTTAAAGCAAAATTGTAACATTTCTGTACAATTAAATAATTTTCTTCTTTTTCATCTAGGAGAGTTGTGTTGTTACACTCAAAATTCTAGCTGTCTTACTTCTCTACTTGACATAGTGTTGTTAATACTTTCAATAATTTTGAATTTAAGTCAATCTGATGTGCTGGATAAGATTAGCATGATCCTATTACTCTAAGTCCTGAAATCACAAAGATTAATAAGATGCTCTTCATTCTGTGGAATTTTAAAGCTCATTGGGGAGGAAAAACAAATGCATGATTAGTATCAAATATTCTAAACGTCAGAGTATATGCAAAATGCCATTTTAAACCCTTATAGTGTCTCTTATGAAAGACTGATAGAGTCTTATAGGTGCCTTTCCCTCCTCTAGTCCTCTCTCTTTCTCAATTTAAGTTCTTTTACCCACTCCTGTCAGAGAGGTCTATAAAATGCTGATCTGATTTTGTTATTCTACATCAATGGAACTTTGATGGTATTCCATGAGATTTCCTAACTTGGACATATTCTTCTTAAGTGTCAGCTGCCTATCTATTCTATAATGATAGATTGAAAGCATCATGCTGTTTTCCACCTTTCCTGTTCCCTCTTTCTGGAATGCTTTTTCCATACTTGGCCTAATTCATTTTGCTTATTTTTACTCTTTCTTCATGATACTAAGTAACTATCCCAAACTAAGGGCTATTTCTTTGCATCTTTATTGCACACCATATGACTCTCTATTTTACCATCTTTCATAATATAATTAGCTATTTTACATATAACAATATAATCTTTGTGGTAAATATGCTCATCAACACCTGCTTTTCTACCCATTTCTAGTGGATTTTTTAAAGTAAGTTTTTAAATTAAAATTTGATTCTGGCACTAAATTGAACTTTTATGAAATTTGAAGGTAGCTAAAGTAGAAAGCTGTCTTTATGCCTCATTCACTATTTATTCCTGACAGGCAAGGAATTTTTATCCAACACTGCACCAGTGTCCAGCCTTCATCTTTGCTAGTATTGAAGAATAGTTTTGATAGACACAAAAGCCAGGCTGCAAGTCTCTCTGTGCAGGCATCAGTCTCATGGGTTTGAGGTACAGTTAGAGCAAGATTGCAATGGCTTCATGGTCCCAACTGTCTGATTGATGACTCAGAGCTATGACTGAGTGCATATGAATCCAGAAGTCCAGAGCCTATGTCTCTGTTACCCTCTTTCCTGATCCTGGAAAAATTAACAGCTCCCTGGCAGGTCACTTCTGCACTTGCCTGGGAATCATTGCTAGAGACTCATTCTAAAGCCCAATTATCCATCGCATATGAGGACTCTATAAATGTTTCAATCTTTGTATTTAATTTTCTTTTCTGCACATACATAGGATATTTGTAGCTATTTGTGTTTTCATTGAAAGAGTTTTTGTACCTAGACTAATAACTTGAAATACTTTTTGAACCAGGACTGGTTGCAGGCAATAATATACCCTCAGAAAAAGGGATCTGGGGATTATTACCATTAGGTATAATGGCAGAATGAAAGGATGGCAGGGGAATGGTGTTGGCAGTTCATAGGAAACAATATAGGTCAGTGACAACTTACTTGACACCTTTCTGAATATGAAGACTATTGTTTCTGGACTGAAGCCAAACTAATATACTTTGGTAAAGACTAAGACTGCGTTATTTCCATCTTATAGCCACAGCTTCTAGGACAGAGCCTGTCAGGGAGTCACAAAGTATGTAAGTGTATGGAAGTGAAATGAGTGATATGAGTGGGTTAGCTAAATCCTCTCCATGTATGAATTCTTATTTAACCTGGATACTGAAGGACACTATTTTAGACAAAAATATAACATGCTCTAAAGAAAAGACATGCTTTAGAAATAGTAATAAGTTCAGTGAAATTTTGTCAGCAAGACTCTGAAAGGTATCCTGGTAAATCATCTGAAAAAAATGAAAGGAAAAAAATTCTGAGGGGTATAATATGATATACCATAGTAAATCTACTATTCAACTTGGGTATCGTGGCACACTTCTGTAATCCCAATGACTCAAAGCTGAGGCATGAGGATCATGAATACAAGGCAAGAGGCAGCCTGCATAACTCTGTAAGATCCTGTCTCAAAATCAAACAAAAAAGTAAAATGAATCAAAAAGGAGCTGAGAGTGTTCAGTGGTAGAGCACTTGCCTAGTAAATGTAAAGTCCTGGTTTTAACTCCTAGTACAGTAAAATATAATTATGATAATAATAATCTGCTTTCATATTTGTTGTTGTTGTTGTTGTTAGGTGCCGTCGAGTCGGTATCTGACTCATAGCGACCCTCATAGAGTTTTCAATGGCTGAGTGCTTCAGGATTGCCTTGGGAGTGGATTGCCAGGCCCTTCTGCCATTTTTGTGGTGCTGGGAATTGAACTCGGGGCCTCAGAGACTGCAGCGCAGTGCTCTACTCACTGAGCTAAATCCCAGCCCGCTTTCATACTTAACTATGACATTTTTACCTAAAAATTTCATTCCATGTTTTCTAACAAACTTTTAAAATCCCCTACTATGTTATTCTTAATCCTATATCAAGAATAAAATTATATTGTTATTAAATGGATATTATTCATTGTAAAGTCCTGCTATTTTCTCCTGCTGTCATAATATTTCAACAAATACAAAGCAAAACAAAATTATTTTAAGATTAATCTCACTTGACAATTATTTGAAATTTCTTTCTCTTAGATAAAATACTTGTATCCACTTTGACTCTGTCCTTTTGAATTATTAAATCAGAAATGACCATCTTCTTTTATGACTTTGATCTTTTGTTCACATGTACCTTCAATGTGAAAGCTGAAAGCTCAAATTGAGAATTACCTTTTATACATTTTATTTCACCTATTAATTATAATATTCAGCATTTACACAGAATAAAAAATCTGTTCAAATTTAAATGAAAATGTTTGCTGCAAAGTAAGATGATTGTACAAAAATATCTAGGAATGACTGCTTTTTCAGCAAATAAAAATGCAATAAATCAAATGAAGCATTCTAAGTTCCCAATGTATCTATATGTAAACATAGCAAAAATTGGGACAAAGCTTCACCATTACAACATCAAATCAATCTTACCCAGAAAAGTATTTTATCACTTGGCATTTTTGTAGATAATAAAATTCATTTTTAGGTATAAGGCTGATGAAACTTTAGTATGTACTCCCTGCTATATTAATGGCATAGAACTGATCTCTTGCCATTTTTCCATTTATTCATTTCATAAATACCTATTGAGTTCTGACTGTGTGCTTGGAAGTATCCACACACAAAAAAAAAAAATAGATGAATTTCCCTGACTCTGGAAATAACATACTCATATGACAATGTATACATAAGACACTTAATAAAATAATTATTAATCTTAACTACAATGAGAGTTGTATGAAAACTATGTTAATTCTAGGAAAGAGCTTCCCTGCTTCTGGATCAGGAGATCAGGAGAAACAATATAGTAAAAATGGCTATCCTACCAAAAGCAATCTATAGATTTAATGCAATCTCCATTAAAATTCCAATGACAGAATTTAGAGAAATAGAAAAACATGATACAAAAATTCATATGGAATCACAAAAAAACACATATAGCCAAGACACTCTTAAACTACAAAACTAGTGCAGGTGGAATCACAATCCCTGACTTTAATCTACACTACAGGGAAGTAGTAGTAAAAACAGTTTGGTCCTGGCACAAAAATAGGCCTGAAGACCAGTTGAACAGTATACAAGATCCAGAAATACCTCAACACAACTATAGCCACCTGATTTTTGACAAAGGAGCAAAGCAAATAAATTGGAAAAAGGATAGTCTTTGCAGTAAATGGTGCTGGGAAATATGGATATCTGCTTGCAAAAAAAAGGAAAACTAACCTGCATCTCTCAATATGCATGAGAGTTAACTCAAAATGGATAAAGACCTCAACATAAAACCAGAAACTTTAAAATTAATAGAAGATAGGATAGGCAATAAGCTCCAACATATAGGCATAGGAAAGTATTTCCTTAATAGGACTCCAATTGCTCAGGAAATTGCAATAAGAATAGGTAAATGGGATTACATGAAACTAAAAATCTTCTGTACAGCAAAGGAAATAATCAACAGAGTCAAGGAAATCTCCACTGAATGGGAAAAAATCCTCACATCCTATACATCAGGCAGAGGACTAATTTCCACAATTTATAAAGAATTCAAGAAAACAATATCCAAGGAAACAAATAACCCATTACACAAATGGGCAAAGGAATTGAACAGATAGTTCTCAAATGAAGAGGTTCATAAAGCCATGAAACACATGAAAAAATGCTCAATATCCCTAGTCATTAGGAAAATGCAAATCAAAACAACACTGAGATTCCACCTTACTCCAGTAAGAATGGCCATGATCTATAAAACAAACAATAACAAATGCTGGTGAGGCTGTGGAGAAAAGGGAACATTCTTATACTGCTGGTGGAGCTGTAAATTGGTCCAACCACTATGGAAATCAATATGGAGGAAACTTAGAAAACTAAAAATTGACCTATCATATGACCCAGCTATAACACTATTGGGAATATACCCAAAGGGAGATGAGTCATCATACCACAGAGACACCTGCATCTCCATGTCCAATGCAGCACTTTTCATAATAGCAGGGATATGGAATCAACCAAAGTGCTCATCAACAGAAGAATGGATTAAAAATACTATGGTACATATACACAATGGAATACTACTCAGCAATCAAAAAAATTGAACAATGTCATTTGCAGCAAAATGGATGGAATTGGAGAAAATTATGTTAAGTGAATGAACACAAGTGCAATAAGAGAAACACCACATGTTCTCACTTATATGTGGGAACTGAATCAAAATTAAAAGAAGGAAAAAATCTTATACAAAAATTGGAATATAATAAAAAGCTAAAGTCAACTTAGTGGAGAAGGGACAATTTAGAGAGCAGAAAGGAGGGAGGGATCTAGCAAGAGGAAGAGATGATAGGAGAAGAAAGGAGGGAGAGGAGGAATAAGGAAGAGCAAGGAATGAGAGGGTGACCTCAAAGTAAACAGCCCAACTTTAATAGTTCTGGAAATAATTATAATATAATATGAAAAATAATATAAAATAATTATAATATAAATATAATAATTATAATAATTATATAAATAATTATAATATAATATTTATAATAATTATAATATAATAATTATAACATAATAATACCAAAGAATGGTAATAATACAAATGGGCTAGATTTTTCATGCAATACTACTGACAATGTTAAAAGGTATATCACTACAGAAAAAAGTTTGGACCTTAAATATAATTGGGATGCAAGGGTATATAGAAAAATAATTCCACAAAAAGACATGCAATATAGAAGAGAGGCCTTTGGTGAAGGCATAGAAGAAGGGTGAGGAGGTACACAAGAGGGCAAGGGAGAAGTTATCTTTGCAATGTACAATGAAATGCATAGATGGAAATGTCACAATGATGAAACACATTAAATTGTACATTAAAAGTTTCCAATAAAAAAACTAGAAAAAAGAGGAAAAAAGGAAAAAAAAAACCTGTTAAGTCCCTTTTTTAAATTTTCATTGAAAATTTTTAATGTACAATTTAATGTGTTTCATTCTGACATGTATTTCATGATGACATTTTCATATATGCATTTCATTGTACATTGCTCACATAACTTCCCCCTTACCCTCTTGTGCCCTCCTCCCCTATTTCCCACTCCTCATTATGGCTTTCTTTCTTAAAGAATAAATACGATATCCCCTAAAGGTCAGAAATATAAGCTCTCCTAATTGCTAAAGTATAAATTCAATGTTATGTAATGTTCATTGCACTGAGCATGTGTAGCAAGAAGAAACAGTATGGTACAGTACTAGGAGAAACCTACTAACATTTATACTTCATCAGTAACAGCCACATTTCTCAGAAACTATGTGTCATGTGCTAGGCTAACAATGATTTCATTATTTCATTATTTAGCAAAACTTTAAATTATAAAAAATGTTCAATAGATACATACTATTTATACATATTTATAGAGTTCAGTATGATAATTCAAGACACACACATAAATGAGTTGTGATCAAATGAAGGTAATTAGCATTTTCATCTCCTGTAACATTTATCATCTACAGCAATACCACCCTAGAGTTCTATCCCATCTGATCTTGGAAACTAAGCAGGGTCATGCCTGGTTAGTACTTGGGTATGGGAGACCACCTGGGAATGCCAGGTACTGTAGGCTTGGGACAAGGACCCAGCAGCCCACCCCTAAAGTGATCAGCCATTGAAACCTCTAAGAATAGCAGAGAAGCATTGACAAAGTGCTGGGCACAGCAGTGTTGAGAAGTGTTTTGTTCTGTCATACATAGGGTCATTGTGAGTGAGACCCAACTTGACGGCACCTAACAAAAACAAAAAAACAGCATAACATCCATTATTTCTCCTTTTTGAAAAAATTTGTATTCTTGTTATTTTGAAATGTATTGCAAGGTATCGTAGATTATAGTTACCCTACTGTTCTATAGAACATTAGAACTAATTCCTCCTAACTGCATTTTGGTACCCATTACTCAACTCTTCCTATCATCCCTCCCTCATTCTGTCCTAATCTCCAATGATGACTATTTTATTCTCTTCTGTCTATGAGATCAACTTTTTTAGCTTGCATAAATGAATAAGCATATGTGATATTTGTTTTTCTGTGCCTGACTTATTTCACTTGACATTAACTCCTCAGTTCCATTCACATTGCTGCAAATGAGAGGATTTCATTCTATGGATGAATAATATGCCACTATGTGTGTATGGATATAAATATATATGTGTATATGTATATGTGTGTGCATATATATGTGCATATATATATATATATATATATATATATATATATATATATAGATGTATATATATATATCTTGTCTATTGCCAATATTGTCTCCATGTTGCAAAAACATGGGAGTGTAGGAATTTCTTTGATATAATGATTTCACTTACTTTGGATGTGACTTTCCTTTTCAGGAATTTTTTTTCCAATCTGGATATTTAGTTGATATTCACCTTGTTCTTCAATTCCATTTCCCAAAAATTTAGCATCCGCATGGGGGTATTATGGTCATTCATAATTTCAATCATCTCACTTCTATTCTCTTTCTCCACTCTACTGCAACCTCTTTTTCCTAGAGTCATTCCACTGAATATTCATTCATTTATAATTGCACAATTCTAAACTCTTTGACTTAAAGTAGTATACACACTGAAGTCCTGGGTTTGATCCCTAGCCCTGCAAAAAATAGGAAAAGGATCTGGCAGCATAATCTCAAAACAATCCTGAAGCAATAAGCCTTTGAAAGCCTACAGTTTCTGGCATTCCCAATATCTAACAATATTAGCTGAATAGGATATAATAAAACTAAATCCTAGCCTGGGCACCATGATGCTCACCTGTAATCCCAGCTATTTAGGAGGCTGAAGAAAAAGCCTGGTGTCTTTAATAACAGAGGCATCCTGCACAACTAGTGAACCCCCATCTCAAAAATAATTTAAAAAAGGGCTAAAAGGAGTGTAGCTCAGTGCACTTGCCTATCATTCATGAGGCCATATGGTCAAATCCTGCCCCTAGTATTGAAAAAAACAAAAGAAGAAGAAGAAGAAAATATAAGAAAAGAAAATAAGTGGTGAAACCTGATTTATGGATCAAACACTCCAGTATCAAATGGAGTTAATACTTACTTTTGTTATTCTACAATTCTATTTCTATCATAGATGAGAAACTTTCAAATATGCCCCCACTAAGGTATATAAACACATACTTGCACACACACACACACACACACACACACACACACACACACACACACACACTGTTCTCTTTTATTTCCTTGGTATTGGAGGTTGAACCCAGGGCATCACGCTTACATGCTTTGCAAGTGCTGTACCACTGAGCTGCAGCCCCAGGCCATTTTTTTTACTTTTTGAGACAGCTTGCCTTTGGTCTTGAACTTGCAATCCTCCTGCCTCTGCCTCTAGAGTCTCTGGGATTACAAGTGTGTGCCACTGCACCAGCCATGGTTCTCTTCTTCCTTCCTTTAAATTCATAACTAAAACATTCAAAAGTACCTTTAAAATGAATACTATTATATATTTTAAATCAGTATTTTAATGCCTTATCTTCCTTCCTTCTTACTTCTACCTTCTATCTTCATGAGATTATTTTACTTCATAGTTTTATCAGACCATGTTTTCAGATACAGAACTCTATGGAAAAAAACTTCCATTACATCAGAGCTCTCTCATCATTTCCCGTTACTGAATAGTACCAACATACCCATACCTATAACACTGCTTGCTATCTTATTCATAGTAAAAGGCAAAGTTAAAACAACAGCTTGTTGTTGTTAGGTGCCCTCTAGTTGGTGGCCGACTCATAGCGACCCTATATACAACAGTTGAAACACTGTTGTTACTGCTTCTCTGCTATTCATAGGATCTTCAATGGCAGATTGTTTTTTGGGAGTGGGTTGCCAGGTCCTTCTCCCAGGCCTACAGGACCTGGTATTCCTAGGCAGTCTCCTATCCAAGTACTAACCAGGCCCGGCCGCACTTAGCTTCTGAAATCTGACGGGATCAGATGCCACAGTGGCACAGCTTCAGGCCAAACAACAGCTTAGAAAGGCCTACAAAACCTGACTTTGCCCTCTTAATTTGTAATACCTACACCTACAATGCCCACATTTCTGTTTAGCTTATGAAGTGAAAATAACTATAGCAAGGAGATGTTCCTGGTTAAACTTATAAAATAACTATCATAATGTATGTCAAATCAAACTTACTCTGCCTGTTTTCTGCAATAGTTTTTATAACCATTAATAATCACTTCCTTATTTAATTTTTATCTATTTTCCCTGACTCATTTCTATTTTGTTTGATATTTGGATTTATTTTGTCTATTGCCATGTGCCTAAAACTCAGAAAAATGAATGAGAGACAACTATTACTGGATCTACAGAGAATAACCAAAAGAATCAGGCTTCTGAACATGCGTGTCTTTATGGGATTAATCATCACCAAAGGCAACAGTACCTCACTGAGAAGTTTCTGGAGAAATAGATGACTAGCTGTCCTCCCTACTGCAGTGTGTTCACGAGCATCTTTCTTCTCTATACACTCATAAATCTTCCTTTAAAAGGTATTACTTCTTTGGGTAGAAGGTCAAGTTTTAAGGACTTTAAGGATAAGTGTGGTTAAACAACAGCTGATTTTGTTTTGCTGAAATTTAGATTCGTGTTGCATATTTAATTCCTGGTCACAATGTAGCTAGGATCAATAGATTTTATGGTAAAAGAAAAGAGATTCTTAAAAGTTTTCTTTTTTTATCAGATTGTTCAGTGAGTTTCACTGTGCTTGAAGGATTAAAAAAGAAAAAGCACTGACCTATCACAAAACACTTCACATGACAAAAATAATGAGTTAACTAAAAATATTTGTCAAGCAAATTTATGTTTTTAAATGCTTTGATGTATGCTGTTTACTACTTATATTCTGATACTTAAATGAATGTCACTGAGAAAATATATTTTGTAAATGCCACCTTTTTGGTGGAAATTTCCTTTTTGAAAAACAGTTTACCATAACCTTATTAAAACTTGCATTTCAGAAGAATACTAAACTTTACTCAAAATAAAATCTACACTATACCTTAGATATTTTATATTAGTTTCTTGCAACTACTGCTGCAAATTACCACAATTTTATTAATTAAAGCAATAGAAAATTACTTTCTTACCATTCTGGAATCCAAAAGGCTGGAATCCATATTATTAGAGCAGAAAAAAGATGTCTGCTCAAACTCACTCTTTCTGGACGCTTTAGGAAAAATATCCATGCCTTGTCTCCTGTAACACATGTTTAGATCCTCTTATCTTGATACTGACAACTCTCCAATGTTATATAAATTTCTTTTCTAATACCCAAATCTACATATGGACCTGAATCTAGAACTGAATGTACAGTCGTTGTTGTTAGGTGCCGTCGAGTCAGTATCCCACTCATGGTGACCCTCATAGGGTTTTCAATGGCTGACTGTTTCGGGATTGCCTTGGGAGTGGGTTGCCACTTCCTTCTCCCATTTTTGCGGTGCTGAGAATTGAACTCGGGTCCTCAGAGACTGTAGCACAGCACTCTACCAACTGAGATATGTAAATTTATTATATTCAAATCTTTCCTAAAAAGTTTATTACAACGAATGTCACAGCTGTTCATTTATCCAACTTGTAAAACTAGTAAATAAATTATCATTTCTTTTCATCATTCACAATAAATCAATTATTAATCACATTTCATAACATCTTTACACATTATCCACTTTTTTTCTGTTTCCATTGCCATCTTACTACTTCAAGACATTATTCATTACTGTAAGAGATTCTTGAAGCCCTCTCTCCACGTTTACCCTCCTCAGATTCTATTATTATATCTTGATCCATGCTGTTTGCAATGTTGTTGTTAGGTATCATTGAGTCAGGTCTGATTCACAGCAACCCTATGTATAACAGAATATTGTGCTCCCTAATAGTGTACCATACTCAGTGCTATGTCAGTGTTTCTCTGCTATTCATAGAGTTTACAATGGCTGAATATTTTCAAGATTGCTTCAAGAGTGAGCTGCCAGGATCTTCTCCAATTTTTGAGGTTCTTGGGATCAAACCAGGGTGCCAGAGATTATAGAGCAGCATTCTACCAACTGAGGTAAATCCCAGCCCATGTTTTCAATAGCCTATATTTTTGTTTGGAATGAAGACCTGTCTTCTTTATACATGTTGCAAAACATTTCAGGGTCTTTCTCCATATTCATTTCCAGATTCATCTGTCATCATTCCTCACTTCATCTGTTCCAAATCTCCAGCAAGCTTCTCAATCTCTTTGATTCAGTGACCCACAAAAGTTATTTCTCTTAACTCCAGAGTTTTACATATGTATTTCCCTCCCAGCTGCATGTGTGCATACATAAATATACTTCTTAGAATTTACTTTTGTCTACTTTATTCTTCCTATTCCTTAATTGCATACACTGATTCTTTAAGACCACATTTGGAATTATTAGGAAACTAGACATTCACATGCTTCCAAAACATTACCCATTTCCCCTTCATGCTTTGTTGTTGTTGTTAGGTGCCATCAAGTCTTGTCTGACTCAAAGTGACCCTCTTAGGGTTTTCAATGGCTCATTGTTTTTTGGGATTGCCTAGGAAGTGGATTGCCACATCATTCTCCCATTTTTGCGGTGCTGGGAATCGAACTCAGGACCTCAGAGACTGCAGAGCAGCACTCTACCAACTGAGCTAAATCTCAGCACCTTCCCTTCATGCTTAACACACTGTAATTTCCTGTGTTCACCTATAGATAGCACTGTGCATGAGGGCAGGGACCAAGGCTGCTATGTTCTCAGCATTAGACCAGTGTGTGTCATGTAAAAAGTACCCAGAAGATATTTTAATTAGACTAGAATTTTCTCCAGTATAGACATTTCCTCTTTTCAGATTTTAGGTATGCTTCACTTGATATCTGAAATTTTTATATTAAGTTATTCAAATTATTTATTAACTGTTAATTGACTGAATTTTTTAGAAAAATCCTACTTGGGGATCATGCTATACTCCTTAAATTCCTTCCAAAATGAGAAGACTGATTTATATCAATATTTTGTAAACTCAATTTAATTGTGATTTCTTCTACAGAGTAGACAAGGAATATTTGAACTCCAAGTTTTAGTTCCTAATCTTCAAATCTCAGTCACAAGACATGTTTAGTAATACCACACAATAAATTAGATAAAATAGTTTAATATCATACTACATAATTTAAAAGTTGGGTTAAAGTCTAGTGAGATTTCATTAACTAGATTTGGTTTAATTTTTTGGATCTATAAATATACTTTAAACTCTTTAGCATTTCAAAATTATATCCAACATCTTTTTTCAGATTACTGTAAGCTTCTACAAATAATTATAATAAAAGGAAATTGAGTATGAAATAGGAATAAAAGCACCAATGTCAACTAAATATGTTTTTGGGGATTGTTTATTTGTTGGAGATAAGCTCTCATTATATAGTCAGGCTGGCCCCCAACTTATGATGCTCCTTGCTCAACTTCTTGAATTCTGGGATTACTGGTATACATCACAAACTCAGGTGAAACTTGATTTATGGATTGATTGTAGTACTTTGGGGTTGAACCCAGGCCCTCACATATACTTGGCAAGTGTTCTATGACTGGGCTGCAGCCCCAGCCCATTTTTATTTATTTTTTTCTTGAGACAGGTTCTTACTAAACTATCCAGGCTGCCTTTGGCCTTGAACTTATGATACTTTTACCTCTGCTTCCTGAGTTGCTAGGACTACAGGTGTGAGCCACTATGCTTTTGAGAGCCTTTCTTTTTGTATACTGTTTTTACCCTCATTTCCTTTCTTCTAAAATTTTCCACCAAATAAATATTTACTTTGTTAATTCATTGGCATAATTTTGAGTATAACTGTCAAATGAAAAATATAGCCATACATTTCATTATGAAGTTTAAAAAAGTTAATTCCAGCTATGAGAGTAGAAATACAAAAACTTGTGAAATAAACAGCCATTGATCAAGAAGTGTGGACCAGATAAGAAAAGGCAAAATGGCAGCTAGAGAACTCAGCCACAAAATATACAAAAAAAATATATTTTAGAAATAAGAATTAAATTAGAAGAGGCACACAAGAGAATACATACAAATTAAAGCACAATGAAAACCTAAAATATATGAATAAAAACACTTAAAATAATAACCGGAAAGTATCATAAACTAATAGAAACAGAAAATGGCAACAGATCGCCAAGATGCACAGAATTAGAGCCCCTACAGGTAAATGCACAAATGGTGAAACAGAACAAAATTGAAAAATATAATTAAAGAAAAATTTCATTAAAAATACTGAGATTTTTAACCTACATATTGAATGCTGTGTACTAGAAGAAATTGACAATAAACATATAATAATTACTGAAATTTAAAGATAAAGAAAGGAATCCCAGAAGGAGCCAGACAAAAAGAGAAAATTTTCAGGATTTGGAATCTCCCCAGCAATGTTTATCTCCAAAATAAAGGGAGCAAACCTGACAAAACCCAGAGACTATTGTTTACATGAGCCTTTCTTCAGGGAGGACACTGCTGGAAGATGAGCTATATCCAGGCAAGAAACTAGGGAGACTGGCAATACTGAATTCATTTAACTACAGATTACAGGTGATAAAAAAGGAACAAGTAGAAAAATAGAATAACTATGTGTCCTGACAATGTACGAATGATTCACCTAACAGAAATTCAGAGGAGATAAAGGGGAAAAAAATTGGAGAGTAAACTAAATCATTGATAGCATCATGTCTTGCTGAAAACTCTCATTCCTTCTTGTGATGTTAAATATCATTTACATGCCAATCACCCAGAAATCTAAATTCCCATCTGCGATATTTCAGCAATACTTTATACTGGATCTTCAATTACCTGTTTAACATCTTAAATGTGGGATCTTATAAAGATATTCTAAATTTAACAGTAAAGAAAGTGAATATTTTATTTCCTCATACCAAAATTTGCTTCTCTACTTGTGTTATTCTTGTCACTAAAAGGCTTTTTTGAGTCAAAAATCTATGAGCTACTTATTTGTTTTTTCTCGCAGACTTCCCCATTGATCCAACGATAGTCAGTTTCAAATATTCCTATAAAAGACTTTTTGAAGTCATCTACTTCTTTCCAAGCCACTACATATACTCATATCTCTAACTTCCAACTGCTTTTTTTGTCACTTGTTATCCAACTCCACTTAGAAGTTAGTGATTTTGCTGGGTGTTGTGGCACACACCTGTAATCCCAGCGACTTGGGAGGCAGAAGAAGGAAGAATACAAATTCAAGATCAGAGATAGTCTGAGTAATTTAGCGAGACCCTGTCTCAAAAAATGGGCTGAGGATGCAGCTCAGTGGTACAGCACTTGCAAAGCCCGGCCCTGGGTTAGACCCTCGGTACTGAAAAAAAAAAAAAAAAAGAAAAAAGAAAAGAAAAGAAAAAGAAAAAGAAAGAAAGAAAAAGAAAAGAAAGAAATTAGTGATTTTAAACAACTTAAATTAGATAAATGACTCCCCTCATTAAAATTTTCCAGTAGATCCCTATCACATTTATAATAAAATCAGTACTTTTTTCAGTGGCTTACAAAGCTCGGGTAAATGTTGCCCATCTACCTCTCTCATTGTTCTCTGCAGCCATACTGGCCTTTCTCTTGACTCTGTATAACATTTTTCCACATTAGAATATTTTATATTTTTAGAGTTCTTTATTGGTATTATTTTAGTAAATAAAATAATGTGTTTTATCTTCATATATGCATATCATTGTGCATTGCTCATATTCACTCTTCTATTATCCTCTTCTCCCACTTGTCTGTCAGCTTGTCATGCTATGGGGCTTGCTTGTTGCTGTGATGCTGAAAGCTATGCCACTGTATGTCAGATATCACCAGGGTCACTCGTGGGGGAGGGTTTCACCTGAGTTTCCAGACTAAGACAGACTAGTCCACTTCCAAAAGAATTAGCCAGTGAAAACCCTATGAACAGCAAAAAAGCATTGTCAAATATAGTGCCAGAAAATATGACCCCTGGGCCGAAAGGCATTCAAGAAACAATTGAGGAAGATTTGTCCCCTCAAAGTAATGTCACTCTTAATGACCGGGAATGGAGTAAAACCCTTGGGACTTCCATTTGCTGATATGGCATGCTTCAAAATGAGAAGAAACAGTGACTGCAACAATGGGCTAAAACATAAATAAAGATCGTATGCATGACACAGTGTTGGGTAGTGATTCATTCTGTTATCTGCACCTAACAAGAGCAAAACTATTGTCTTATCCTCTTAGGTCTCTTCTTCTCCTTCCTTCTGGTCCCCTCTCTCCTCCCAAATAATCCGTCTTCTGGTTTTGTGTCAGATGAGAGAAAATCCATAGTATTTGTCTTTCTTTCCTCCATTACCATCACATTTTGTCCTCTCCTTTCTCCCTTTTGTCCCTTCTCCCCCAAAATATTCCCATTCTACTTCCATGACATTTATATAACACACACATATCTATCTATCATCTATCTACCTATCTATCTATCTATCTGTCTGTCTGTCTGTCTGTCTGTCTGTCTGTCTGTCTGTCTATCTATCGATCTATCTATCTATCTGACATCCTTGCCAGAGCTTTTTTGTTGTTGTATGTTTCCTTTGTTTCCTTGATGATGTTAGCCACTCTGACTGGAGTGAGGTGGAATCTCAATATAGTTCTGGTTTGCATTTCTCTGATAGCTAAGGATGTTGAACATATATTTTTAATATATGTGTTAGACATTAGTATTAGTGTTGGCAGTCCAACATTCATCTCTAGCACCATAATTCAAAAGCACCAATTTCTTTCTGTCTCCCTTATGCATTATCCATAGACAATTTTATAATATTGATTCTGCTGACACAAAAGCAAGTGAGGTCTTTCCCTCTTCCAGTAACTTCCTGAATTTCTTTCTTCAGTATTTTGAGATTTTCATGATAACGATCTTTCATCTCCTTGGTTAGACTTATTTATAGATTTTTTGAGGCTACTGTGAATGGAGTTATTTTCTTGATTCCTTTCTCAGTGTGTTCATTATTGGTATATAGAAATGCTACTGATTTGAGAATATTCATTTTGTATCCCATTACTTTGCTAATAGTGTTTTCAGTATAATTTTCTGGTGAAGTTTTAGGGTCTTTTAAATAAAAGATTATATCATCTGCAAATAGGGGTAATTTTATTTCTCCCATTCTTTTCTTTTCTTTTCTTTTTTTCTTTTTTTGTACCTTTAATTTCCTTCTCTTGTGTTATTGCTCTGGCTAAGATTTCAATCACTATATTGAATACAAGTGGAGTGAGTGGACATCTTTATCTGATTCTTGATTTTAGAGGAAATGCATTCTGATTTTCTCTACATTTAGTATGTTGTTTGTGATAGGTTTGTTGCATACAATCTTGAATATGTTGAATTATGATCTATTCCCAGTATCTTCGTGGCTTTTATCATGAAGGGATGTCAAACTTTGTCAAAGGGCTTTTCTGCAACTAGTGAAATACTCATGTGATTTCTATCCCTGAATCTATGTATGTTCTACATTATATTGACTAAATGGCATATCTTGAATTATTCTTGCATCCCTGGAATAAAACTAACTTGATTAGAATATCTATTTTTTTATTGTGTTGCTGAATTCAATTTATAAGTATTTTATTTTACTTTATTTTTTAGAATATTCAGCAGTTAAACCAAAGGCCTTGCATAAGCTTTGCAAGTGCTCTACCATTGATCTGTACCCCTATCCTTTTTTAAATTTTTAATTTTATCTTGAGATTTACCTTGCTAAATTACACAGGCTACCTCTGGCTTCAAATTTGCAATCCTCTTGCTTCCATCTCCATAGTCACTAGGATTACAAACATCCACCACCATTTCTGGCTTTCTATTTGTAAATATTTTAGAAGATTGAGAGTACCATAGAGTAGTACTTCTAACTCTTGATCTTTACATGTCTTTTTTTCCCTGATCTTCATATAATTAACTATAGATGTCAGCTTAGATGTCACTGATACATGAACTGGCCCAAACTCACCAAGCTAGTGTATTTAAGCTATACACTACACTGTATACATGACTATTACATATGTTTCTTTTTTACCCATTTAGTTGTTTCTCAACACATAGGCCATTGTCATTCAAACTACGATAAAGCAGAGCATAAGAAGGAACTATTGATAATTATTTCAGAAGTTGTGAAACAGTACTGTCCCAAGAAAAGACATAAAAACAAATGAAACACAAAGACACAAAACTAGTCACTCTATCAACACCTGTCTTTATAAAGTGGCCTGAGAACAAATGCTTTTAATCTCCTCTAAACATTTCCTCAATCATTATCCTGATACAAATTAACTTAAATTGTACAAATTATGACACATGGAAAAACCGTTATATGAAAAATATGCATCATGTGTGTGCAAAGCCATAATATGTGTGGCATGTTTATAAATATAAGCCTGTCATAGTAACCATTATATTATAAAGCAAATTAGAAAGCAAGATTAAAGAATTTCTACTTAGTCATCAATTATTGGTTTTCTGAAGAGAAAATAGGCTTACACTGAAATTTTGTTGCAGAGAAAATAGTTGTAAATAAATTATCTTTAATAGCTCCATTTGAGTCATATAAACATAAATGATACACACAAGTTTTAAATGTTTAAATAAACATTTAGTGTACTAAATGTCTAATTATCATTAGACATTAGACATTAGACATGAAATAAGTGCACTTCAGCCAAAATCTTTGATATAAAATTTAAGTAATTTAAAAAGAATATTTCAATAAAATAACACAAATTCTCATAAAATACTACTTTCTTTGCTGGCATTGATTTAACTTTGCCTTCCATATTCTACATGATATACAAATGACAAAAAATTATGTTCAAAATTAATGTTGCAAAGTCATTAATGCAATCAAATAGGGAAAAAACAGAATACAAGAGTTTGCTTTATTTATATTTTTGCATGGTTTGTTCCTTCTATAGCCTGCTACCACTTGATTATAAAATACACCAACTTTTGTACATTTCTCAGACACCTGAGACCACATTTTTTGTACTTTACTTGTACTTCATCCTATAATGTCAATATAGTTATTGACATTTAAAAACCTAGGTGATATAGCCAAGCTCTATAATTCATGAGGTGGAATTCTTTTCTCTCTTTTACTAAAAAAAAAAAGAAAAGAAAAGAAAAGAATAGAAAAGAAAAGACAATATTTTTATAATTGCTTTTTATTTTTAACTTATAATTATGACATGAACTAATATTTATCTATATAGTTCAATGTAACATAAATTCTATAAAAATACTTAAGAGCATTTCTTAAATGAATTTAATTTAAATTATGGCTTAGCATGAATTCTGCAGAAAGTAAAGACTGAGCTATGTGACTACTAAATTATGGCTTTATTGGAGACCCTGATCCCAAGAAATAGGAATGAATACCAAAGACATTAAGACAGTGGATGAGTGAGGGATGCATTAATTAATTGGAGAACACCATGACTTGTTGTTCCCTTCTGTGAGATCATCACCCTAAAACAGAAATTAAAGTGCAGCAATGTTCATTAAGGCAAAGAAGGAGAAGAGTTATGTATCCAATATTATCTTTGTTTTCTTGGTCATATGTCTGCCCTAGGGAATTAACTCTATTTCTACATTTCACAATATCCACAGAAGGATCACTAGAAAGACCCTAGAAGTAAAGGATAGGGTTGTGGTCATTCACCAAAGTGCCCTCCAACTGCAGCTGTTAGGATTTGGTTGAAGCTGTTAATTTAAATGAGAAGTAGATTAAGAAGTATTGTGATATTTTCTTAATGTTTTGAAAGGATTCAATATCTTATATTGAAAAATAAATTTTTAGTAACTAAAGGGACTTGAGTAATCTGATATAAAATATATTATTAAACTGTAAATTGAGTATAGTATTCACATAGGAACTAAATAGAAATTATCAAAAAAGATTGAAGTATTCCTAATATTAAGTTATACAACAACGAAAAACTTAGATGTAGGTTAAAGACAGATAATTGAATTAATCATGATTCTATAATTAGACAGACTATCTGAGAAGTATCAGTTTAATTTCTAATTTATATCCAGACTAATTTCACATAAACTATAGATTTAAAATACATGTATTGAGAGAGAGTGATTCTAAATCTGGATCCTAAAGAGATATTTGT
>VMDO01013807.1:0-56789 GCA_007922755.1 Pedetes capensis | reverse complement strand
CCCTGCTCGGAGGCGGGGCCCTGGCCCTGGGCCCAGCAGTCTCAAGAGAAACAGGTGCAGAGCTCAGGGTGGGAACCAGGGGGCCCCTCCCCTTCACCACATCCCCTAGAGGGGAACAAAGGCTCTCAGGGAACCCAGGGGTCCCAGTCCCCTCTAAACTCCTCTCCTGCTAGGATTCTAGATGCCTCCAAGGTATTGCTACACAGAGAGAGGGAAAGAAAACTTCTTGTGGTTTCTGGAGGCCCCGTGCTTCCGGCCAGATCTGCCCCGGGCAGAGAGCCAGGAGAAAGGGCCAGAAGAAGGATCAGATACAGCAGCCAGGGCTGGGGGGGCTCTGTTCAGAGCTGAGTCTGGGGTCTCCGGGAGCCAGATCCTGGGATGAGGACAGGGAAGAGTGTCATTCAGTTCTTAGGGGATTGAATAATGGCTTCTAGACACTTCTGGAATTGGGGTTGGGGGAGTGACTGAAGTTGGTCCCTAGGCAGGACCAGCCAGGTGGGAAGGGAAGAGGGGTCACTTTCTAAGGGCCAAGTCTTTTCCCAAACACTTCTCATTCACATAACTGAAGAACGTTTTTTTTTCTTGGGAAGGGGATAGGAGAATCGGAAAGAATGTGAGTTTCAAGGCCTCCCTTCAGGGATATGGGGCTGAGGAAAAGAGCTGAAAGGAGGGCAGACATGGTGTTTGGGGTAGGGCTGTGTGACAGGGAACCAGAAGATGGTTTTGAGGCTTCCCTGGACCTGAGATGTCAGGAGGGACTGGGGAATGGAGCCAGGTTGGTGGTTTTGAGAGAAGAGATTGGGGATCAGCTGTCTGGAGACCTATGACCTCACCTGCCTTCCGTCCTCCCCACAGTGGGCGTTCTACCTGCTCCTGGTCAAGTGCATGATCAGCCTGTCCACCATCTTGCTCCTCTGCCTTATTGTGGCCTTCCACGCCAAAGAGGTCCAGGTAAGGCAGGCTGCACCCGAGCCTCGCGCCCCAAGCCCCGTGCGCCCCCTCTGCCCATGTATCTCCCTGCCGTCTCCTGATCAGAGCCCCACAGCTCTTCTACCCTGAGATGCATTCATGCCCTCGCCCATCGGATGGGATAAACTACAGACCAAAAGACAGACAGACAGAACCTTCCAGGGCTCCCCCAATCCTTCCCACCGGCACCCTGCAGGCATATTCTGGGCTGCTGAGAGTTCCTGCCCTCCCCGCCCCCAGCTCCCCTGCTCCTGCCTGCCCATCTCTTTCTACCCTGCCCCCGCAGCTCATTCCTGCCCCGGTCTCCCAGACCTCTGCCCTCCATCCTGGAGTCCCATCTAGTGCAGGCCTGGGACACTTAAGGTTCCAGCTAGCATCTGCCCCTAATGTCCCATCTCTGTGCCAATATCCTCCCCAGGCCCGGGAGCTCTCCCACCCTGTGCCCTACCTCGGGTCTCACTGGGACACATCCCATCCTCCATTTCCCCAGGTCCTGTTGCCCCTCCCCCTCCACACCTTGATACATGTCATTGTTGGGTGCCCTCAAGTTGGTGTCCAACTCTTAGCAACCCTACATACAATACACAAAACACTATTGTCAGTGCTTCTCTGCTGTTCATAGGGTTTTCAATGGCTGATTGTTTTTTGGGAGTGGGTTGCCAGGTCCTTCTCTCAAGCCTACAGCACCTGGTGTTCCCAGGCAGTCTCCCATCCAAGGACTAACCAGGCCCGACCCTGCTTAGCTTCTGAGATCGACGGGATCCGAAGCCACAGTGGCACGCCTGCAGGCATTGGCACATAAAATGGGGATTACTGGCCATGCATTCATGGTGACACCGCTGGCCGTGCCTGACACCTAAGAGGCTCCCAATAAAAAGTACACATTATCATTCTCACTAATAACAGCAGCTAAGTGGCCTGGGCCCAGCATGGCATTGGCCTCCTGCACCGTGCTCCTGCACAGCGGTGTCCTCCTCAACGCATCCTACCGCGGCAATTTTTTTTCTTTTTTCAGTACTGGAGGTTTAACCCAGGGCCTCATGCTTGCATGCTTTGCAACTGCTGTACCCCTGAGCTGCACCCCCAGCCCAATTTTTTACCATTTTTTTAGTACTGGGGGTTGAACCCAGGGCCTCTCGCTTGCATGCTCTGCAAGTGCTGGACCACTGAGCTGCACCCCCAGCCTCAGTTTCCCCATCTATAATATGGGTGTGGTAATAACATCAATCTCACTTTATTGTGAGCGTGTAAGGAGGCACACCACGCAAACAGAAGAGCATAGTCCTGGAAAATGCAACGTGCTCCACACATGTTGGCTGTTGGTTGCTGGGCGTGGCAGCTCACTGGGGTGACTAGGGAGGCGGAGGCAGGAAGATCGCAAGTTTGAGGCCAGAGGCAGTGTGGGTAATTTAGCGAGACCCTGTCTCAAAACACAAAGCAAAAAATGGGCTACGGTGTACGACTCAGTGGTTGAACACTTGCAAATTGCATGCGTGAGGCCCTGGCTTCAACTCCCCATTATGGAAAAATAAAAAAGTTGTCAGTTGCTGTGAGTGTCCCCAGAAATAAGAGTAGGGGAGCCCCCAGCCACGCAAATGTACGCTCAAGGAGGAAGAAATTTTTGTCTGGTTCGCCAGGAATCCTCAGCGTCCACAACACAGCACGGCACACAGTAGGCGCTCAGTTAGTGTTCACGGGTTGCAAGTTCTGGAAGAGGGTGGAAACTAGGGGGAGCAGTGAGGGTGGAGAGAGGTCTTCCTTCCTCAGCCCTCCCCAGCCCTGCGCCCTGCGCCGCTATCTCCCTCCCTGCAGGGCCGGGCTGACGCCCCACCTTATCTGGGGGCACCGCCTGACCTGCACCTGACCCCTCTCCTCTCCACCCCTTCCCGCAGCTGTTCATGACAGACAACGGGCTCCAAGACTGGCGCGTGGCGCTGACCCGGCGCCAGGCGGCGCAGATCTTGCTGGAACTGGCGGTGTGCGCGCTGCACCCCGCGCCCGTGCGGGGCCCGCAGTGCGCGCTGGGCCCCGGGGCGCACTCCTGGCAGAGCTTCCTGGGCGAGGGGGAGGCCCTGCTGTCACTGGCCATGTTGTTGCGCCTCTACCTGGTGCCCCGCGCCGTGCTCCTGCGCAGCGGCGTCCTCCTCAACGCGTCCTACCGCAGCATCGGTGCTCTCAACCAGGTCCGCTTCCGACACTGGTTCGTGGCCAAATTGTACATGAACACGCACCCCGGCCGCCTGCTGCTCTGTCTCACGCTTGGCCTCTGGCTCACCACAGCCTGGGTGCTGTCCGTGGCCGAGAGGTGAGGGTCCTGGAATGTGGGGTGGGCATGAGTACCTGCAGCACCCGCACCCAGAGCCGCACACAGCAGAGGCTGCCCTGTACGGTAGCCCAGGTTTCGGCCAACTACACAGATGGGTCACAATTTCCACTCTTCTTTTCTTGGCTGGGATTTGTCCACACCCTCACCCAGCTGGGTTGGAGGAACCAACAGGCCAGCCCCAGCCAGTCTTACACACGCTGCCTGTGGTCTACACACACACACACACACACACACACACACACACACACACACCCGTAGGAAGCCCCACCCGTCTGGCTCCCGGGTGCTGCTTCGGGTTTCCAGACATCTGTTCAAATAGCCTCCCAACCCACCCCCTGGCTCAGGGTTACATCTACCTTTGAGGACACATCTTTTCCGAATTAGCACAGAGGTGCTTGATGTGACCCTGGAGAAGGGGATGATAGGGAGCTGCTCTGGAAAATTCCCTGCAGGGCATTGAGACTAGGGCTCTGGCTGTTACCTGGAAATTATAAACAGATGCAGGACCTGCATCCTCTCAGAGCATCAGTTTCTCTCTTCAAAGAAAGGGATGGGGATAAGTTTTAGCCAGTGGTTCTCACAGTGTGGATCCAGGGTCAGCAGAAGTGCCTGGGACCTTGTTGCAGAGGCAGATTTACAGGCCGCATCCACACCTGCTGAATCCAAAACTCTAGAGCCAAACAATGTTGTGGTTTTGTTTGTTTGCTGTACTTGGAGGTTGAACCCAGGGCCTTGCACATGCTAGGCAAGTGCTCCATCACAGAGATGCACCCTCAGTACCTTTTTTATTTCTTATTTTGAAACAGAATCTTGTTGAGTTACACAGGTTGTGTCTGGCCTCGAATCTGTGATCCTCCTGCCTTACAGACTCCCAAGTCACTGGGATGACCGGTGTGCACTACTGTGCCCAGCCCAGCAATTTTTTTTTTCCAGTCCTGGAGGTTTAACCCAGGGCCTCATGCTTGCATGCTTTGCAAGTGCTGTAACCCTGAGCTGCACCACCAGCCCAATTTTTTACCTTTTTCTTTTTCTTTCTTTCTTTTTTTTTTTTTAATACTGGGAGTTGAACCCAGGGCCTTGTGCTTGTGTGCTCTGCAAGTGCTGGACCACTGAGCTGCACCCCCAGCTCATTTTTTTACTTTTTGAGACAGGGAAGTTACGCAGACTGCCTCTAGTCTCGAACTCGCAATCCTCCTGCCTCCGCCTCCCAAGCCGCTGGGATGACAGGTATGCGCCACCGTGCCCAGCTCAGTTTTACTTTTTGAGCCAGGGTCTCGCTAAATTACACAGACTGTCTCTGGCCTCGAACTTGCGATCCTCCTGCCTCTGCCTCCCTAGTCACTGGGATGCAATCTGTTTTAATAGGCCCTCAGGTAATGCCCACCCAAGTTTGAAACCCTCTGACTTAGTGCCTCTGGCAAAGGATTCTGGAGGGGAGATGGAGAATGAGCTCCGGCTTTAGATCTCTCCTCTCTGAGCCTCAGTTTCCTCATTTATAATTGGGGGGGTGTGTCAAATTCCACCAGCTTTAAAAACTCTCTGGAAATTATTGATGGTGATTTTAAACTCCTGTGCCTCCCAGAATCTTTGTTTTCCAAATTGGGAAATCAACCAGAATCAGGATTGATGAATGAACCTGCCTATCATATTTCTAGTCTGAAAAGTGGAAGAACGGGATGGAGTCAGAGTTCACACTCCTCGATCCTGAAAGTACTGGGAGTGAGAGGCTCCAGGCTTAACAGAGCATATTCCATCCTGCCCCAGAGACTCTAATTTAGAGGGCCTGGGATGCTCCGAGCCCTTGTGGTTGAAATGCCCCCTGCTGATCTTGATAGAAGGGGCCTGTGGGGAATTCAGACAAATCCCAACTTTTCAGTCCCTTCCACAGTGACAGCTAAATAGCCCCTCCCACGAAGGGAGGAGAAAGGAGGGCAGAGTCTTGAGGAGCCTTTTGAGAGGCCCAGCTTTTTGGTCCTGTTAGGGCATTTATAGCATAAGGGTGGCATATGTATGATATTATACATGTCTGCAGCTATAGCACCCTGACATCCGATCCCTCCTGATCTCGGAAGCTAAGCAGGGTCATCCTGGTTAGTCCTTGGACGGGAGACCACGTGGGAACACCAAGTGCTGCAGGGTAGGGAAAAGGACCTGGCAATCCACTCCTGCAACAATCCGCTGTTGAAAACCCCATTAATAACAGAGAAGCACTGACAATAGTGCGGGGCATGGCATGGTATTGGGGAGTGGTTCATTCTGTTGTACATTAGGGTTGCTATGAGTCAGACTCAATAGCACCTAACAACAATAAATAAATAAATAAATAAATAAATATATATATATATATATACACACACATATATATACACACACATATACATATATATACATACATATATATTGTTAGGGTTAGGGAGTGAGGTTAGGGTTAGGGCGTTAGGGTTAGGGTTTGTTGTTGTTGTTGTTAGGTGCCATCAAGTCAGTGTCTGACTTGTAGCGACCCTATACACAACAGGTGAAACCCTATTGTAAGTGCTTCTCTGCTATTCATAGGGTTTTCAATGGCTGATTGATTTTTGGGAGTGGGTTGCCGGGTCCTTCTCCCAAGCCTACAGCACCTGGTGTTCCCAGGCAGTCTCCCATCCAAGGACTAACCCAACCTTGCTTAGCTTCCAAGATTTGACAGGATCGGACACCACAGTGGGATGGCTGCAGGCAGGGTTAGGATTAGGGATATCTACATCATCTCTCTATCTCTCTATCTCTATCTCTATCTCTATATATTATCTTTATGGAATTCAGAGAATGGCACCTCAATTCAGATTTAGGCTGGGCTTCAGGCCTCATGCAAGCCTCAACTACTCTAGCTTAAGCCAAATAGTTTCTTTAGCCAAACTGGCCAGATCCAGGTTTCCAGTCAGTAGCCCAGAGTGGCTGAGCATCTTGGCCAGGCCACCCAGCAGAGAGGAGGCCAGGCCGGCTCTCCACAGCCCAGAACCTATTGGCTTGTCCCTGCACTTTCTGAGCCTAAATATGTGGATGGGGAGCAAGGGGAGGGCCGATGCGTGGAGGGAGGGGTCTCTGAGCTGACGGGCGCCTCCAGGATGGGGTTTCAGAACTAACCTACCCTTGCTCATAGGCAGGCTGTTAATGCCACCGGGCACCTTTCAGACACACTGTGGCTGATCCCCATCACTTTCCTAACCATCGGCTATGGGGACGTCGTGCCATGCACCATGTGGGGCAAGATCGTCTGCCTCTGCACTGGAGTCATGGTGAGTAATGCTCCCCACAGACCCCACGTCCATCCCACACTGCTCATGCCTCCGGCCCCGGGAAACCATGGCGCAACGCAGCCTCTCAGGGCCACCCCGAGACCCTTGGGAGTCTGCATCACCCACGGCCTCATCTTCTCTTCAGGGCCCAGATCCATTTTCCTTTTTATTTTTTCCTTCTTTCCTCCCTCCCTCTCTTTCTTTCCTTCTTTCTTTCTTTTCTTTTTCTTTCTTTCCTTCCTTCCTCCTTTCCTTTCCTTTTCTCCTCCTCCTCTTCCTCCCTTCTTTTTCTTCTTCTTCTTCCTCCTCCTCCTCCTCCTCTTCTTCTTCTTCTTCTTCTTCTTCTTCTTCTTCTTCTTCTTCTTCTTCTTCCTCTCCTCCTCCTCCTCCTCCCCTTCCTCCCCTTTCTTTCTTTCCTTCTGTACTAGGAGTGGAACCCAGGGCCTTGCACATGCTAGGCAAGTGCTCTACCACTGAGCTGTACCCCTAGCCCATTTTTTGTCTTTTATTTTGAGACAGGGGCTCATGAAATTATGCAGGCTGCCTCTGGTCTCCAGCTTGCGCCTGATCCTCCTGCCTCAGCCTCCCCAGTGCGGGGATTACAAGCGTGCACCACCACATGTGGCCTCATTTCTTCCTAAGAGTCCTGTTTCTAAGTCTTTGCTCTCTCTAGAACCTAGCATTTTTCTCCTCAGGGACCCAGGCCCTTGATTTCTCAGCCCCATTTTCTTCCAGAACTAGGAATCTAGTCTCCCAGCCTCCACAAGGGGAGTGTTATCATCTAAAGCATGCCTTTGGGACCAGGCTCCATGGGTTCAAATCCTACTTCTTCCCCTTCCCAGCTGGGGAGCTTAAGCGAACCACAAAATCTCTCTGGGCCTCAATTTCCTCATCTATAAAATGGGAATATCAAGCCTAGTGTCTTCCTCATGGGGGTTGATTCCAACTCCGGAAAAAGCAGGTGCCACATAGCAGCTGGGATCTGACAGGGCCTTGAAGGCTCAGGAGCCTCCAGAGAAGGAAAGGAGGAGAAAAGTCATTTGCAGGAAGGTATCTGGGCAGGAGAGGCAGAATGCAGCCAAGGTGGGAGCTGTCTGGGAGGGAAGGTAGACAGAGGAGAAAGAGTGGCCTAGAGTGGGCAAAGTGACACATGCCTGGAATCCCAGCAACTCGGGGGCAGAGGCAGGAAGATGGCAAGTGTGCATAACTTGGTGAGACCCTAAGTCAGAATAAAAAATAAAAAATGGGCTGAGTGGGCAGCTTAGTGGTAGAGTGCTTGCAAAGTATGCATGAGGCCCTGGGTTCAACTCTCATTAACACACACAAAAAAAAGGGGGGGAAGAAAGAAAGAAAAAAGAAAAGAAAAGAAAAGAAAAGAAAAGGAGAAAGGAAGGAAGAAAAAAGAAGGAAGAGAAAGAAAGAAAGAGGGAGAAAAGAAAAGAAAGGAAGGAGGGAAGGAAGGGAAAGAAAGGGAAGAAAGAAAGGCAGGAAGAAAAAAGGAAGGAAGAGAAAGAAAGAAAAGAAGGAAAGGAAGGAAGGGAAAGAAAGGAAAGAAGGAAAGAAGAAAGGAGAAAGAAAGAAAGAAAGGAAGGAAGAAAGAAAGAAATAAAGAAAGGAAGAGAGGGAGGGAGGGAGGGAAAATGAAAGAAGGAAGGAAAGAAAGAAGGAAAGGTGGCTTAGACTGCAGGGCACTTCAAAGCTAGGCTGGGGTGTCCAGGGCAGTGGGAGCCTAGGAGGTAAGAGTGAGGAGTCAGGTCATAACTTATCTGCCTGGGGTTGGGGTAGGGTGAGTGAGGGGAGGTCTAGGAGGGAAAGGGCAGGGCCAGAGCTGGGAAGATATGGGTGAGGGAGTGGAGGAGGGCGAGGGACATTCCGGTGACCAGATGGCTGAGTAAGGGGTGAGCAGTGAGGTGGAAGGGGACCTGGTGGGAGCCAGAGGTCGGCCCCCAGCCCCGCCCAGCACCAGCCTTCCTTCCCTCTTTCAATCAGTCCCTGGGGTGGGAGGGGCAGTGGGGTGTAGGGTCTGGTCTAAGCGCCTGTGATTTGTGGCCCTGGCTCCTGCACCCCACGCTTCTCCCCCAGCCTGGCTGCTGGTCTGCTGACCGGCGCTGGTCACCCCACCCTCTGTGGCCCTTGGGAGAACCGGAGGCCACAGTGCCTGCTATACCCGCAGGGCGTCTGCTGTACCGCCCTGCTGGTGGCCGTGGTGGCCCGGAAGCTGGAGTTCAACAAGGCGGAGAAGCACGTGCACAACTTCATGATGGACATTCATTACTCCAAGGAGGTGAGGCCGGGCCCGGGTTGCCATGGTGGCGGAGCGCACGACCCGCGGTTCCTCCCGCTGACACTGCACCCCCAACCCCCGGCCAGATGCGGGAGTCCGCGGCGCGGCTGCTCCAGGAGGCCTGGATGTACTACAGACACACGCGCAGGGAGGACTTCCGAGCCGCCCGCAGGCACCAGCGCAGGCTGCTGGCCGCCATCCACGCGTGAGAGCCGCTCTTGTGTCCGCGTCACCTCGCTGCATGGCTTGTGTGTGCGCATGCCCAGGCCCAGCCGGGTCTGGATACCCGTGTGTGGTTTCACTGGACCGATGTCCACGTGGATCTGACTGTGACCGCCCCTCCCCCCATGTCTGTGGCCCCAGATTCCCGGGTCTCTACGCCGCCCCTTCCACCTCTTTGGTTCCCAATTCTTCCTCCTGTGCTCCGCCTCTGTTGGTCTCTCTGCCCCGCACCCTACCCCTGAGTTAGGGCCACAGATTCCGAGCAGAGCAGAGGAGAACGCATCTCCCGCCTTTCCCCCCACCTGCAGGTTCCGCCAGGTGCGGCTGAAACACCGAAAACTGCGGGAACAAGTGAACTCCATGGTGGACATCTCCAAGGTGCCAGGGTCCTGTGGGAAGGGAGGCGGGTACTGGTAGGGAAACCTGGCCCTAAAACAGGGAACCACAGAAGGGACCTAATACACTCAGGTATACAGTAGGAGTCTATGGCTGTGTGAAACAGGAAGGAAGGAAAGAAGGATCCAATACTGAGCTTCTTAGACTTATATGTTTGTTGCTGTTGTTATTAGGTGCTGTTGAGTTGGTGTCTGACTCATAGTGACCATATGTACAACAGGCAAAACACTATTGCCAGTACTTCTCTACTATTCATAGGGTTTTCAATGGCTGTGGTTTTATTTATTTTTTTTTTTTCGGGGGCAGGGGGTGGGAGTGGGGGTGGGTTGCTGTCTCCTTCTCCCAAGCCTACACCACCTGGTGTTCCCAGGGGGTCTCCCATCCAAGTACTAACCAGGCTCCATCCTGCTTAGCTTTCAAGATCTGATGGGATCAGATGCCACAGTGGTGTGGGTACAGGCTCATATAAGATGTAGATCCCTTTTAAACTTAAAAAAAAAAAAAAAAAGATATTGTACAAAGAACTCCAATGTTTGGCTTCAAATTATCTTTATTGCTTACATGTGGATGGGTAGAAAATTCCTTCCAATGACGACTCTTATACAAATGAAACCAAAGCAAATTTACAAACCAAGTTCAAACATAGAGGGCAAAACTAATAAAGTTCAACTGACACAGACAGGTGACGTTGTTTCCATAAAACTCAATCTCTGCTGCTGTGAGAGAGGGAGTGCCCAGGGCCACTTGAGACCACTGGATTCCACCAGGGACAGTGGTGCCACACCCCGCTGGCTGGGCTCATAGCACCTCTTCCTTATCTGCTGGCCTTTGCTTTTTCTCATTAGCCCACGACAGTGCAAACAGTGGCCCTTGGCACTGATGCCATGGTAAACACAGTCACAGATGCATGTCCTGAAACTATGGCAGGTCCCGGTGAGAAGGCAGTGACCTAGATCTGTCAGAACAAGCAGGTCTTTATTTCTGAAGATTATGAAGCCCCTAAGCCAGAACTAAAGAATTCCCATGTACAGATCACAGATTACACTGAATCTGTGTGAGAATAGAGTAAAAGGGCCATCTGGGTTTGGAAACCAGATGCCATCAGGCCCACAAATATTTAATATAATATTTAATGAGCATCTATTACATTCCAGGGACCTACTCTGGATATGGCTGGGGTTTAGCTCAGTTGGTAGAGTGCTGCTCTGCACTCTCTGAGGGCCTGGGTTCAATCCCCAGCACTGCAAAAGTAGGAGAAGAACATGGCACCCCACTACCAAAACAATCCCCCCAAAACAATCAGCTGTTGAAAACCCTATGAGGGTCGCTATGACTCAATGGCACCTAACCACAATTCTAGATATATCATTTAACCACTCCATGCTTCAATTTCCTTAGTTGTAAGACAGGAACAGGATATCCACTCCCCATGGCTTTATTTCATGGGGAGTTTTGTTTTGTTTTGTTTTGTTTTTTGTGGTGGTATTGCGGTTTGAACCCAGGGCCTTGCACTTGCATGCTTTGCAAGTGCTACACCACTGAGCTGCACCCTCAGCCCATCTTCTTACTTTTTGAGACAGGGTCTCACTAAGTTACGTGGACTGCCTCTGGTCTCGAACTTGCAATCCTCCTGCCTCTGCCTCCCTAGCCACTGGGATGAC
Source organism: Pedetes capensis (assembly GCA_007922755.1). Lineage (NCBI taxonomy): Eukaryota > Metazoa > Chordata > Mammalia > Rodentia > Pedetidae > Pedetes > Pedetes capensis. The sequence goes on along the minus strand of VMDO01013807.1, from coordinate 45,656 downwards.
AGGCGTGCGCCACCTCACCTAGGCGAGAGTATATTTTTTTAGATAAGGTCTTGCTATCTATCCCAGGCTGGCCTCAAACTCACTATGTAGGCCAGGACAGCCTTGAACTTGTGATCCTCCTGCCTCAGCTTCCTGAGTGCTGGGATTATAGGCATGCACTGCCGCAGCCAGCCAGCCCCCACAGCTTTTAAGAGGATCTTAAACCACACAGGAAAAGCCCCTGGCTGAGTCGCTGGGATTTGGGTGGCCAGTGAAAGGTAACAGTCATTGTTGAAGATAATCCTCAGGGCCATTGAGGACTTGTCAGTGCTGGTTCCATGGCCCTACTCTAGGGAACAGGGAACGTCTGCCCCGCCCCCTCACCCCGACCCTCTCTTCCTGCCCAGATGCACATGATCCTGTGTGACTTGCGGCTGGGTCTGAGCAGCTCACACCAGGCCCTGGAGAAGCGGATCGAGGAGATGGCAGGAAAGCTGGACACCTTGACAGAGATGGTCAGCACCGCCCTGGGACAGCGGCACCCAGAACCTCGTCAGGAGGCCACGTAGCTGGTGAGAAGCAGGAGGAAAGGCTGGAGGAAGGGTCCTGGGGGTCCAGCACCTTGTGTGGCTGAGACCTGCAGACGAGGCCACCCTTTGTCTTTGGCTCTAAAAGGAGGAATGGACTCTGGGTTTGGAGCTGGCCTGGTGGTGAAGGAGGACCCGTTCCTTTTCCCCTTCTCTGCCTCTTGGAGCCCACTCCCTCTTTCTTAGCTTGGCCTCCGTCCACATCTATCTGCCCCTGGGCACTCTCGAGTGCTCTACGTCCGTCCTGTGCCTCTGTCCCCATGCACAGCTGCACCCTGGTCTCTTAGTCCTCTTTCTCTTCCTTCCCCCTACCTCTCCCACTGTCTTCTGCCCCTTGGGGAGCCCCTGCCCTCGATCTCGCTCTCTCCCTCGCCCTGCTTTCAGGCCCTCAGTCCATCCATCTCTCCATCTGCCCAGGATTCATGGAGATGGCACCTGGCTACTTGCCCCAGGATTGAGGTCGAGGACACCCTGCTGCTCCTGACCCAGCCCCGCGAATAAAGTACCTCAAGGTTGGAGAGGACCAACGGGGCCCACCTGGGGGTGCGTTGACTCGCTGATGGCCGCGGCCGTGAGGGGACACTGACTGAAAAGAGAATCCCCAAACGGGAACATGGTCAACCACTACCCCACCCAATGTTCCCTCCATGGAAATCTTGTCACTGTGCTGCTGTGGAGATACCTGGGACCAGACTCCTGGGTCCCAGAGGAGGAAGGGGCTGGGGGCCTGGAGTCCAGGATCTTGGGAGGCTTCAGTTACCACTGGACCAAGACAGAACCAGGCTTGAGAGGCAAGAGACAGCGCCCCCTAGTGGATAGCAAGGGCATGGGGGTACGACTGCCAGTCTCTGCTCTTATACTTTATAATAAAAATGTTAAAGCCAGAAGAAGTTGCTGTTTTTTTCTAAACATCACAAACGGGCAGTTCCTACTGGGAAGGGCCTTTGCTCTGTCTGAACCTCAGTCTTTCCATCTATAAAAGAGGCCTCCAGAAGTGGCCTCCCAGTTGTAGAGTCTGGATGATCCTGGACAACCCTCTGCCCAGACCTAGGCCAAGAGCAAAGGCTTTGAATTCCGATGGATGAAGGTCTAAATCCCAGTTCCGCTCTCTACTTGCTGTGTGACTTAGGGCAAGTGGCTTCACTTCTCTGAATATTTAACTTCACCTGTAATATGGGGCTGCCTCCCTATGGAATTGCTATGAAGATTCAGACAAGGAGCCGCGCAGAGGATCAGACATTTAGTACGAACCAAATACAATAATAATAATTTTTAGTACGATTATCCATTTTCACTCATGGTGTGTGGCTGCCCTTCCTTTTTGGCTGATTTCCCCCTCGATCCGTGCCTCACCAGGACCTAGATAAAAACTCACCCATCAAGACGCTAATAGCCACTGAGCATGGTGGCATATGCCTGTCATCCCAGTGACTCGGGAGGTGGAGGCAGGTGGATCACAGGTTTGAGGCCAGAGGCAGCCTGGGTAACTTGGTGAGACCCTGTCTCAACGTAAAAAATAAAAAATAGGGGCTGGGCGTGGTGGCGCACACCTATAATCCCAGCGGCAGGGGAGGTGGAAGCAGGAGTATCGCAAGTTCGAGACCAGAGGTAGTCTGCATAATTTAGCGAGACCCTGTCTCAAAAAAGTAAAAAAAATGGGTTGGGCGTGCAGCTCAGTGGTGCAGCACTTGCAAAGCATGCAAGCGCAAGGCTCTGGATTCAACCCCCAGTACCGCAAAAAAAATAAATAAATAAATAAAAATAAAATGAAATAAAATGAAAAATAAAAAATGGACTGGGGTTCAGTCCAGTGGTAGAGCGCTTGCAAAGTATGTGCAAGGCCCTGGGGTCAACCCCTAAGTACTGCAAAAATAAAAATAAAATAAAATATATAAAGAAAAAATCCTAGCAGCCCAAGCCACCCCACACACCAGTTTCACATCTCTGTGGTCAGGAGGAGCCAGCGAGGTCTCGAGGTCTCAGGGAAGAAAAGGAAGGAGCTGGCGCTCACGCGGGCCCTGCCATGTGCCCAGCTCTGCCCTCACTGATTTTCATAAACTGCCAAAACCACTTCCCACCCCTCCCGCCCCGTCAGCACAGTTATAAAAGCGGAGGTTTCAAGAGCAGCCGGGTCTGGCTCACGGCCCCAGCCAGGAAGCCAGGCATCCGGGCTGCAGAGGCCAGATTCGCAGCCTGGCCCGTCCCCCACTGAGCTGTCCCTCGCTGCCCTGCCCACGGTGAGTCAGAGCCCAGTGGCCTTGGGCCTCGAACCCGAGCCTGACTTCCCGCAGGGCTTGGGTCCAGCGAGGGGGCTGACTCATCGTGGCTTCCTTGCCTTCTAGCGTTGAGGGGAAGCCCAGGCTGCGCCTCATCCTCCTCTGTGGAGCTATCTTTGGATTTCCCTAAAAGTCCTCAGACAGCCTCGCCCCTTAGCCTCGAGAGCTAAATGGAGGCCTTGACCACCCACCTTCACCCACCACCTTTCCTCTGGCTGCCAGCCACAGGGAGGCAAAGAGGGGGCTCCAGGAAGCAACCAGAGCGGGGCTCAAAAGACGTCCCCCACACGGTTCCCCCGCTAGAAGCCCTTGTGGTGTGGCCAAATCCCTGCCAGACCTGGGCCTCCAGGGCCACTCTTGGTCTGCTCCACTTCCTTCCAGTTGGAAACTCCTGCCTCCTTCTTATCTTAGATGCCCCCTGTTCCAGGAAGCCCTGTCTAGCAACCTGTCGCTGTCACAGTAAGATTTACTCCGTCGAGTACCATGCTCAACCCTTTTGACAAATGATCTCATGAAAGGAGGCGAAGTGGGCACCATGGGACCTATTTTACAGAGGAGAAAACTGAGTCACGGAGAGATGAAGAAACCCGCCCAAAGCCACAGCAAACAGGTGGCAGAAGCTGGGGGTCATGGTGCCCACCTGTAATCTCAGCACTTGGGAGACTGAGGCAGGAGGATCACAAGTTCAATGTGAGCCTGGACTACATAGAAAGTCCCTGCCTCAAAATCAAATAAGTAGAGTTGGGCGCAGTGGCGCACACCTGTAATCCCAGCAGCCTGGGAGGCGGAGGCAAGAGGATCACAAGTTCGAGACCAGAGGCAGTCTGTGTAATTTAGCGAAACTCTGTCTCAAAAAAGTTAAAAAAAAAAAAAATGGGCTGGGGAAATAGCTCAGTGGTCCAGCACTTGCAAAGCATGCAGGCGTGAGACCCTGGGTTTAACCCCCAGTACCACCAAAAATAATTGAATAAATAAATAAATAAGTAAATAAATAAAAATAAAAATAAATAAAAGGCAGGGAGCTTGGATATGGCCCAGGTACCCTGGCTCCAGAGGCCCTGCCAAGCCCCAGTTAGCCAACTGGCCCCTTCACACCCTCAGAGATGATCACATGGTATTTTCATTTTTGTTCACTATGGCTTCTTCAACGCCGAGGACCTGGCCTACGCAGGGCCTCAGAGAATGGTGTCAAATGCACACACTGATGATCTGGGGAGCCTGAAGTTCCTCGCCTTCATAGACATTGCCCATTGACTTTCTCTGGTGGTTTCAGCTGAAACAAGGTCAGAACCAGTTAGAGGGGGCTTTTGACTAAGAAACACAGAGGGGTTGCCGGACGAGGTGGTGCACGCCTATAATCCCAGTGGGAGGCAGAGTCAAGAGGATCGCAAGTTCGAGACCAGAAGCAGTCTGCGTAACTTAGAGAGACCCTGTCTCAAAAAGTAAAAAAAATGGGCTGAGGGTGCAGCTCAGTGGTCTGGTACTTGCAAAAGCATGCAGGTACAAGGCCCTGGGGTCAAACCCCAGTACCACAAAAAAAAAAAAAAAAAAAAAAAAAAAAAAAAAAAAAAAAAAAAAAAAAAAAAAAAAAAAAAAAAAAAAAAAAAAAAAAAAAAAAAAAGAAAGAAAGAAAGAAAGAAAGAAAGAAACAGAGGGCAAGGGATAAGAGATCCCATGACCTGGATCACCTTGGATCTGCCCGGCCCATCTGCCTCTGTTCTTCTTGGTGGGGCTCATGTCCCAGGGCCCCCACTGGCAATGACTTTGCACCCCACCCCCCACACACCAAATCAATGCTTCCCGAAGGCTCTGAGCCAGGAGCTGGGCTGCAGACGTGAGTCAGAGGGCGCTGGCCTCCGCGGGCTCCGTCTGGTGATTTTGGCTACTTCTCTCTTCTATTTCTGTTCCTCCCCCAGGCCCACGAGAGGACTGATTGGGCAAAAGAGGGTTCAGGGGAGGGGGGCTTGTTCAAGGTTACACAGGAGTCAGGCCATGGCCTCTCTCTTCACGCATCTCCTTTCTTCTCCCTGAAGAGCTTTCTAACACCCAGACCCGACCAGGCCCTCCCCTGCTCAAAAACCCTCTGTGGCTCCTACTGTCTTCCTTCCAAGGTCTAGCTGCGAGACTGAGCTCTTTTATTCTTTCATTGAGAAATGTCTGCTGTTTTTTGTTTGTTTGTTTGTTTTGCAGTAGTCGGGGGTTGAACCCAGGCCCTCATACATGCTTTCTGTAAGCTCCCTACCACTGAGCTGCACCACCAGCCCATTTTTTTACTTGTTGATTTTGAGACAGTATCTCACTAAGGTACACAGGCTGTCTCTGGCCTCGAACTTGTGCTCCTCCTGCCTCTGCCTCCAGAGCTGTTGGGATTTACAAGGGTGTGCCAATGTGCCCAGCTCATTGAGAAATATTTGACATGCACTCTACAAATTTCCCCCCATGTGTCTGTCACCTTGTTGTGCTGGGGGGCTTGCATGCTGCTGTGATGCTGAAACCCATGCCATTGTTCAGACACCAGCAGGGCCATTTGTGGTGGACAGGTTTCAGCTGAGCTTCCAGACTAAGACAGACTAGGGAGAAGGATATGGCAGCCCACTCTTGAAACAATTAACCATTGAAAACCCTATGAATAGCAGAGAAGCATATATCGTGCCAGAAAATGAGCTCCCCAGGCTGGAAGGCATTCAAGAAACGACTGGGGAAGAGCTGCTTCCTCAAAGTAGAATCACCCTTAATGATGAGAATGGAGTAAAATTCCTGGCACCTCCTTTTGCTGATGTGGCATGACTCAAGATGAGAAGAAAAAAACACAGCGGCTGCAACAATGGGCTCAAACATAAAAAGATTGTGTGCATAGCACAGTGTCGGGTAGTGTTTTGTACAGTTGTATATGGGGTCGCTATGAGTCAGACCCAACTCAACAGCACCCAACAACAACATACAAGTTTTAAATGTGATCTCAACGAATTTTTTACAGATGCATTCACCTGAGCAGTTACCACTGAGATCAAACTAGAAGTTTCCAGCCCCCTAAAAGCTCTCCCAGCCAATATCCTCCTCCATCCTTGGTAATCACCATCCTGATGTCTAATGTGATTCCTTTTGCCCACCTTTGAACTTGGGAAGGGGCCCTGCTGCCCACCCTGCCTGACCTGCTTCTCAGGCTCTGTACATGGCTGAGATCCGCCCATGCTGCTCCTCTTCTCCATGGCATGGTGGGGTTCTGGGGTGTCAGTGCACCCATGAGTTTTTACCTGGGGATCCTGTCCCCCATCCCCAGCTCCCCTCCCCATCCTAGCTGCTGTGGCCCCTGGCCTCCTCTTCCTTTCTCACCATGGATTATCTAACTGCCCACTCCCCTCCCCTCCCTTTTGGCCTCCATGTAGAACAAACCTTTTCAGTATTTGCCCATTCTTTATTGTGGTCCGGGAAGGAAATACAACATCCACACCAGCCTGGCCATGCCAAGACCTGCTTGAGGCTTTTTAGCTGTGGAACAGATGCCACAGCATGCCAGAGAGAACTTTGTACAGGTTGGAGGGAGTGTCAAATTGTAAACCCTTCCATCCTGTTACCATTATGAGCTGACCCTTCAGTTCAGGGCCAACCCCTCTCCACTTATACCCTGCCCACACCATCTCTCGCTGCCATAAGCACTGGTGCCTAAGCCTCATCCATTCTCCCACTTGCTCCGATTCACCTGCAAACATACCTGCAAACACCTGCAAATATCCGGTGATTTCCCTCTTATAAACATCCCGCTGGGACTTAAGAAGCATATGTTGTTGTTGTTGTTGTCATCAAGTCAGTGTCCAACTCATAGTGACCCTATGTACAACAGATGAAACACTATTGTCAGTGCTACTCTGCTACTCATAGGGTTTTCAATAGCTGGTTGTTTTCTGGGAGTGGGTTGCCAGCAACTTCTCCTAAGAAGCATATAGGCTCTCCATTATCCTTTTTTCTTTTTTCTTTTTTTCCTGGTACTGGGGCTGCTGAACCCAGGTCCTTGTGCACACTTTGCAAGTGCTGTGCCATTGAGCTGCACCCCAGCCCCTTTTTTATTTTTTAAATTGAGACAGGGTCTTGCTAAGTTCCACAGGCTGCTTCTGGCTTTGAACCTGTGATCCTCTGAGTGGCCAGGATCGCAGGGGCCCATGAAGGTGCCCCGCTCGGTTCTCCATTATTTTTAAAGTTCATCACTTATTCACCAAACTGCAAAACATCTGGAATTGAAACTCAGTCTTTGTTTTAAATACTGGAAAGATACAAATATGTGGGAATCCTTTCACAGTTCTTATAGAATGAACTCCTGCTATGTACAACAACACTAAAGACTTTCACAGACAGGAAGAGCTGAAGAAACAGACACACAAAAGCCACACTGTCAGATGCTACGTATACAAAGTTTGGAACAGGTATCACTCATCCATTATGACAGGCTTGAGGTCAGCACTTTCTTCCAGAGTGAAGGAATTGGAAGAGAAAGAGCCCAAGGGAAATATCTGGGGTATTATCTGGTTACTGTTACTGTTTTTTGTTGGGTGCCATTGAGTGGGATCCGAATTATAGTGACCTGATGTACAACAGAGGGAAACACTACCCAACACTGTGCCATGCACATGACCTTTTTATGTTTGAGCCTATTCTTGCAGCCCCTATATTTCTTCTCATCTTCAGTCATGCCACATCAGCAAAAGGTGGTCCAAGGAGCCTTACTCCATTCCCATCATTAAGGTCAACCCTACTTTGAGGAGTCAACTCTTCCCCATTCATTTCTTGAATGCCTTCCAACCTGGGGGGCTCATTTTCTGGCACTATATTTGACAGTGCATCTCTGCTATTCATAGGGTTTTCAATGGTTAATTGTCTCGAGAGTGGGCTGCCACGTCCTTCTCCCTAGTCTGTTTTAGTCTGGAAGCTCAGCTGAAACCTGTCCACAATGGGTGGCCCACTGGTATCTGAGATACACTGGTGGCATAGCTTTCAGCAACACAGCAACACACAAGCTCCCACAGCATGACAAATTGACAGACACATGGCGGGGGCGGTATCTAGTTACTGGTTACACGAATATGTACATTTTCAAAAAGTTATTGGCTTTACACTTCAGGTCTGTGTTCTTTATGCGCTTTACCATTTAAATTGCACCCCAGCCCAAATAAGATAGGCAAATAAGTACTTATAAATTTTTCCTTAGGTACTGTAATATTGACAAGTTTCCGTAACATAGTTAGACTGGGAGATTAAAAACCTAGTCTTTTAATGGTGGACCCCACCTCCAGCCCTCCAGCCAATCACCCTGTTCCTGGCGCCTGTTGTTCCTGTGATTACAGCTTATGGTCTTCCCTGACGTCTCTGCCGATCAGCTCCTGTCCAGGTTGCTGCTCCTTCCCTTGACCCTTACGCACAGGAGGCCCAGCCATATCTGCTTTTTCCAGGCCTTTAGGCCAGATGAGCTCAGCCCATCTAGGGCTTTAATTATCATCTACACATGAGCAGCCCTAAATTTAGCACACACTTGTATAATTATTGGTAAAAGGAAAGAACATCCGTCATTTGCTTGAAACAAATGAAATTCTAGGGGGAAGAGTGTGCTTATGTGTGGGAGGGGAAAATAGAAGAAATAAGCCAAGCAAAAAGGTAGATGTCTGCCAGTATCAAGCAATGGGTAAGTGGGAGTTCTTCATGCCATCAGATCTTTGCTTAGGTTTTTAAAATTCTGTATGGAAAAGATAGATGAATTTCTGTTATCTTTGAACCCCAGCTTCTCTCCTGACTCCCTCTGTTTATGTGACATCCAATATGAATCTCAAAGTTAAGTCCACAGCGTGTCCATTTCCCTACTTCCCCCTATCCCAGTGAAAAACATTACTCTCCAGCTACTTGCCAGCAGCTGTACCACTGTCAGATCTTGGAAGCTAAGCAGGGTCAGGCCTGGTTAGTCCTTGGATGGGAGACAGCCTGGGAACACCAGGTGCTGTAGGCTTGGGAGACGGACCTAGCAACCCACTCCCAAAATACAATCAGCCATTGAAAACCCTATTCATAGCAGAGAAGCACTGACAATAGTGTTTCTCCTGTTGTACATAGGGTCACTATGAGTTGGACACTGACTCGACGGCACCTAATAACAGCCATCTAGTGAGTGAGGCCCACAACCTTTAGAAGCTTTTTTTTAATGGTGTACATCATGATGTTTTGCTATATGTAGACCTTGTGACATGGCTAAATAAGCTAATTAACATATGCATGGCCTCTGTACTTATTTTCTTAAGGTGGTAACATTTCAACCCTGCTCTTTTACCAATCTGCAAGCAGACACACATTGTTATTCATGCAGGTCATCATGGTGAGGACTAGATCTGGAGGGTAACTTGCGAGTCACCCCTGAGTCACGCTTCCTCTCACACCCATGAGTCCCTTGGCTCTGTCTTCAAGTTGGGTTCCAGTCCTCTGACCCCGCTCATCTATCAATCAGCCCCACATCACTCTGAGCCGTCTGGAGCCTTCCCACCCAGGCAGGCACGCAGCTCCCTCACCTGCCTTCCTTCTGCCTGCTCTCCTTCCTTCACATTTCATTTTTCCTGCCTAGCAGCTGGTCACATGGTTCAAAAACACTTAACACATTCCTGTAGTCTTCCTCTGAGCCCTGACTCATATCTATCTATAACTTTCACCCCTACAGGCAGCAACTATACTTTTTTTGTTCACTAAAAATACCCATCAGGACATGCTGGTCCTTGCTCATAACCTTCCAATGGCTTCCTGTTTTACACTTGGAAGTTCCAGATACTTACATGACCTATAAAGCCTTATATAACCTGGCCCAGTCTAAACCTCTGTCCTTCTTCCCGTCCTGTTGCTCTGTGCCAATCCGTCTGGCCACCTCCACAATCCTTAAAGAGGCAGGCTGTCATCTTGCAAAATCTATATTTGGTGCTTGGATCCAGCGACATGCACCTGTAATACCTGTTACAGTGGAGGCAAAGGTAAGATCACTTGGGCTCCAGAGTTTGAGGCCAGCCTGGCAAGCAGAGGAAAACTCCACCCAAAAATAAATAAATAAAATTGCCAGGCGCGCTGGCGCACGCCTGTTAAGTAATCCCAGCAGCTTGGGAGGTGGAGGCAGGAGGATTGCAAGTTCGAGACCAAGGCAGTCTGTGTAACTTAGCGAGACCCTGTCTCAAAAAGTTAAAAAAAGGGGGGGGGGCTGGGGGTGCAGCTCAGTGGTCCAGTACTTGCAAAGCATGCAGGTGCGAGGCCCTGGGTTCAACCCCCAGTACCGCAAAATAAATAAATAAACAAACAAACAAATAAATAAATAAATAAAGTTTAAAGGTAAATAAATAAATAAAGCTTCCCAGCACTTAAGAAGCAGAAGCAGGAAAACAAGTTCCAGGCCAGCCAGGGCTACATAGCAGGAAAAAGAAAGCAAGAAAGCAAGAAAACAAGAAAGCAAGCAAAGGAGAGAGAAAGAGAGAGAGAGAGAGAGAGAGAGAGAGAGAGAGAGAGAGAGGCAGACAGACAGACAACAACAATAAAGAAACAACCACAACAAAATGTAGCTCGATCAGTTGATCCATCTTTGAACCTGCTTCCTGGCATGTTGTTAGGTGCCATGAGTGGAGTCCAACTCATAGCAACCCTCAATGGTTGATTGTTTTGGGATTGCTTTGGGAGTGGACGGCCATGTCCTGCTCCTGGTTTTGTGACCCTGGGGATGGACCCCGGGACCTCAGGAATTACGGAGCGGCGCTCTGCCAACTGAGCTAAACCCCAGCCTTCTTCCTGGAATAGATCTCCTAAAATCCTTGGACTCTCCCAACTGATGGTGCCTTTTTTTCCATGCTGATGACCTGGCCATTGGCCAGCTGCCCCTAGGTGGCTTCAGGGTGGAGGAAGTCACCAGAAAGATCAGGGGTGTAGAGGGAGGGGACCTTTAGTCCAGGGAGGGGAGAGAGGCTGCTTGAGGAGTTGATCACCAATGGCCAACGATGCCATCAATCGTGCCTGTGTAATGAAGTGCTCTGCACCTCCCCAAAAGGACCGGGCTCCCTCCGGGATGACCGATCGAGTTCCTAGAGGGTAGTGTGGCCAGGGAGGGCATGGAAGCCCCACGCCTCCACCCTGTGCATCTCTTCATCTGAACCCTTTATGATAAACCAGTAAACCTGTTTCTCTGACCTCTGAGCATTGCTCCAGCAAAGTCATCAAATGTAAGGAGGAGGATGGGTGAATCAGTACCGGTGGAAGCATCTGGGGACAAGTGTTGGAGACCGAGCCCCCGGTCTGTGGGATCGGATGCAATCTCCAGGTAGACGGCGTCAGAGCTGTGTGGAACAAGGGCCCAGGCAGCTGGTGGGTGCTGCAATTGGCCTGTTGCTTGCCGTGTGAGGAACCCCACCCCTCCATCCCCACCCTTGGTATCAGAAGTGCTGTGAGAGCCGGTGGGGGAAACTGAAAGCCAGTCTGTTTTTTCCTCTCGCCAGCCCACTCCCACCCTGGGGTCTTTCAATTCTGGTTCGTAAGCACCTTCCTGGGGTTTGTTTCTTCACCTCCCTATGGGGCCTGCACAAACGTCGCCTCCTCAGAGTAAACGTCCATGACCACCTGTCACTCTCGGTAACTTCTGGCACTCTCAGTCCCTTTTATCTTGACTTTCTTTTCTTTGAAGTTTAGTTACTTTTAAAATTGGCAAATAAAAATTGTATATCTCTGGCGTATAACATATGTATGGTCCTATGTACATATAATAATTTTTTTTTCAGCACTGGTGATCTGAACCCAGGGCCCTGTGCCTCTACTGGGCTGCACCCTCAGCCCATTTCTTATTTTCTATTTTGAGACAGGATCTCAGTAAGTTATGTGGGCTGCCTCTGGCCTCAAACTCAGGATCCTCCTGCCTCTGCCTCCCAAGTTGTTGGGATTACAGGCATGTGCTGCTGTGCCCCGCTTACATTATAAAATTGTTCCATGCTCTTTTCCAAGGATTAAATCCCCTCCCTTTGCAAGCTTACATCTCCCTATGCTTTATGCAAGGTTTACACAGCCTCTCTGTTGACTAGCATTCTAAATTTTAAAGAAAAGCCACACATAAACAAGAGCTGGGTGATTAAGAAGCAGGTGCAGTGGCTCACGCCTGTAATCCAGCCTCTCCATCTTCTCAAGATGCTGGCCTTGGATAAATTTGATTCCTTCCTACTGACTCTCAGCTCCTGAATACTGGCTTTCAGTCAGGAAGCAACCAGGACCTGGGGCTGGTGACAGAATGGCTTCATTAATATCAGCCTTATGTACTTGTTTTTTTGTGTTGAGAACACTTAAAATCTATTCTTTTAGCAATTTTCAAATATGTTGTTCCTGTTGTTGTTAGGTGCTACCGAGTCTGACTCATAGCAACACTGTGCCATGTTCAGCACTGTATCAGTGCCTCTCTGCTATCCATAGGGTTTTCAATGGCTGATTGTTTCGGGATTGTTTGGGGAGTGGGCTGCCAGGTCCTTCTCCCGTTTTTGTGGTGCTGGGGATTGAAGCAGGGCCTCAGAGAGTGCAGGCAGCAGTCTACCAACTGAGCTAAGCCTCAGCCCTTTTCAAATATATGATATATTATTATGAGCAATATTATACAATGGACCTCTTGTACTTATTTCTGTCCAGCTGTAATTCTGTATCCTTTGGCGAACATCTTCCCAATCTTCCCCTTTGATCAGTACTGAGTTTTCCTTCCAGCCATCTTTTACATGATGTCATTTGCCCCGCTAGACTATCTGCTCCTGGAGGACAAGTGCTCTGTCCTATTCACTGTAAGATTCCAGCCTACAGTTGTGCCCATCAGGTAACAAGAGTTCCATACTTCACTCAATATATGAATGAATGAAATGAACAGAGAAATTAACAAAGAGATGAATGGGTGATTTGGCCATGGCTCTCAGAATTCCCAGTGCACATACCCTTTGACTCTGTGACTCTACTTCAAACAAGATCTTCTACTGATAACACTCTCATACACAAGCAACCAGATGTGTAAGGATATTAGTGGCAACAAATGTTTATAAGAACGGAAGTTCAAAGGCAGTCTAAATGTTCAAGGCAATTGTTAATAAAGGATTGTATGGCTGCACAGCAGCATACCATGCCGTTAACATAAGCAACTCTCTGGGTGTCTGACTACACTGGTGACTCAGCCCTAGGCAAACTGCCTAGTACCAGGGGAAAATGTAGACTCACCCTAGGGTGAGGCAGGCTGGAGTATGAAGCCAGGCCCTGATGTTTCCTAGCTACGGGGCCTTCAGGAAGGCCCTTCTCTCTTTCAGATTCTTTTTTTTTTTTTTTTTCCTGCATCTGTTAAACCAGAGAGAGGGAAAGATTGTAGCAATCCACATAAAGGAGGGAAAACAGAGCCTCATCCATAGCGGGCCCAAGGTCAATGCCAGGCCTCTTTTAAGTCATTCATCTTTGAAGGTTGCTCAGATGTGACATTGGCAAGGAAGGGTGATCTGGGGGTGAGGAATGCAGATCAGAAAAACAGATAATGGCCTAGCGCCAGGCTCGGTGGTGCATGCCTATAACCCCAGCAGTTCAGGAGGCAGAGGCGGGAGGATCGCAAGTTCGAGACCAGAGACAGTCTGCATAATTTAACGAGACCCTGTCTCCAAAAATTTTAAAAAAAGAAGAAAAAAAGAAAGGGCTGGGGGCACAGCTCAGTGGTCCAGCACTTGCAGAGCATGTAGGCGCGAGGCCCTGGGTTCAACCCCCAGTACTGCAAAAAACAAAAAAACAAAAAAGAAGCAAACAAACAAAAACAGATAATGGCCTGAGATGAAGGAGTAGAAAGGGCCACTACCCAACATGACACAGAGAGGGTCTGTCAAGGGGATCTTCACCAAACCCCCACAGATAAGAGAAAATATCTGAGATGTCCTAAATTTGATTACCAGAGGAAGAAAGAGGGATGAAAGCTGATGTTTGAAACCAGCAAAAGGCCATTTCACAATCTTGCATGTGTGTGAAAACCCTAACTCACATCCCTTTCTGACCCCCTAGATACCACTGCATCCTGCTTACTATGCCAGCCAATCCAGAAAAAGTAAGTCCTTCTTCTAGACTACTCTCCTATCCCGAAATGCTCCTCCCTTTGCGTTACCCTGCCCCTCATCTATGTTCTCCTTGTTAGGTGCCATTGAGTGGGTGTCCGATTCATAGTGATCCTATGTACAACAGGCGAAACACTATTGTCGGTGCTTCTCTGCTATTCATAGGGTTTTCAATGGCTGATTGCTTTTTTTGGGAGTGTGTTGCCAGGTTCGTCTCCCAAGCCTACAGCACCTGGTGTTCCCAGGCAGTCTCCTATCCAGGTACTAACCAGGCCCAACCGTGCTTAGCTTCTGAGATCTGACAGGATCGGATGCCATGGTGGTATAGCTGCAGGCCCCCTTATCTACAGCCAAGGCAAACTCCATATAAATGATTTATGCTTTCCTTCTCCAAATTTTCATAATAAAAATACAATTGGCCCTCTCCAGTCCAGCAGACATTTCTCCAGCTGCTGCCTAGGCTTGAGGTAGGACCTGGTCCTATTTTCTCTGGCTACCACCTGTCATGGCTCAAGCAACCCTTTTATTTCAGATTCTTCAGCCTCAAGGGTTTTTATCTAATACCACACTCTCTCAGAAAAGTCCCTAAACAAAAGAACTCAAGGCTGTCTGTATGTTTGTGGTTTTATCCTGTTTTTCTTTTGGACCGGGTCTCAATAGGTATTCCAGACTGGCCTGGAGCTCACAATCCTCCTGCACTCACCCTGAGTACAAGTATCTGCTAGCATGCAACACCACACCAAGCTTGAGAGTGGCGTTTCACGTGGCCTTTGGTGGCCTAGAGAAATGGTTCTGCCTGGTACTGGTAGTGGCGGTGGGGGTGGGAGGAGGAACGGCAGGAGGAAGGAGGCCTGGAGGGGCTGAGAATCAACCATGATTGCCACCATCATCACAGAGCACAAAGTAATGTCAACACCTAGAGCCATGGTGCACCAGACCCCCTGTGCCAGGCCCTTTCACCCATCTAACCCCCAGCATCCTCATTTCACAAATGGGGACCCAGTGGCAGAGAGGATTAAGGAACTTGGCCAAGGTCTACAACTATTTATGTGAGCCCAGCACATGCCCTTAACTCCACTGCTGTTAAAGGAGGGCACTAGTCGTCAGCCTAACACACTCCATTTTGTCCGTCTCTGACTCTGGTTTTGCCCCTTAGCCTTTCCTCACGAGTTACCCTCTCTTGTGGTCACCCTGAACTCCAAGGACTGACGAACCCTTCTGTCACAAGGGACTGAAATTACCTCCAACTAGCAGAGCCTGGTAGGACAGAGCACCCCCCAAATTAGGATAATTATCTGTGATGGCAAGGCCACACCCTGGGGCTGGAGTAATCAGCTTGTGGGAACCAGATTGCTCCCCTCAAGCAATGGCAGTAATAACTTTTTGGGACCAACTCCGGGATAAAGATCTGAGGAGCCCACACTCTGACCACAACTGCTCAATTACACATACCTCTTTCCCCCTGCCCTAATTCTTCCTCTATTTAAACTTAAATCTCATGTCAGACCCTTGGGCTCACTGGCCCCCTTTGTTCCTCTTCCCAATATGCACATTGATTAAATCTCCTTTTTCTGCTTCTTGCCATTATTTGCCCTTCGGCCCCCACTGTGGGATTGAGCCCAGGGCGCTCTCCCACTGATCTGCAGCCCAGCCTACTGTTTTATTTTTTGACACAAGGTCTTGATAAGTTGTGCAGACTATCTTTGGCTTCAAACTGTCAATCCTCCTGCCTCAGCCTCGCAAGTCACTGAGATTACAGGTGTGTGCCATGGTGCCAGGCTATTTCACTGGTATATTTGGACCGGGTGGCAGAGCCCAGTGTGTTGAGACTCTTGGACCTGGGGTTTTGCCTAAGAACTCTGGTAACACTTTAACTCCAGCAGCTCCAGAAGGCAATTGGGAACAAGTGCTTTGGAGATGAAAAAAAAAAAAAAAAAAAGGCCAAAGGTGGAGACTCACTTTGATTGTCGACCCCTCTAGCTGCTTAAATTATGTCAGTATAGCCCAGTGTGGTAGCGCACACCTGTAATCCCAGCGACTTGGGAGATGGAGGCAGGATGATTGCAAGTTTGAGGCCAGAGGCAGCCTGCATAACTTCGCAAGACCCTATCTGCAAATAAAAAGTAAAAAAATGGGCTGGGGTTGAGCACTTGTAAAAGCATGTGTGAGGCCCTGAGTTCAATTCCTCAGTACTCGGGGGAAAAGATTCTGTCAGTATGTACATGGATTACCTGTTCAAATATAACTTTAAGCAGCACTTAGGGCTAAGGATGTAGCTCCGTAGCAGAGAACTTCCCTATCATGCATAAGGCCCTGGTTTAGATCTTCATGACCACACACACACACACAAAAGAATCCATCACCACCAAAAAAAACAAACAAACAACAAAACCCCACTTCCAGTTAGATCTCAAATAAAAAGTGGGAAATTTCCCACTCACCTGTCTTCCCACTTGGCAACTACCAGCCCCAGGGAGGTTGCTGGCTTCCTTTGTGCAGTCAGAGGGTACCCCAGCATTGCGGCCTGCCCTGAAGACTTCCCTTTCTCCAGGGCCCCTGCTTAGGGAGTGCTAGGTTCTTGGCTCCGTTGTAGAAATGGATTTCAGAAGGAGTCGGAGATCAAAAGTGTTAGGGAGTTTATTAGGTGAAGGTAAGGAATAGTACAGTTTCAGGGTGAAGCTCAGGGATTCAAAGAGAGTGGGGGAGTGGGAGAAAGACCTAAGGGAATAATAACACATGACCAAGACACGGATATGGGCTTCTCAAGAGAGCTGCCCTAGGTGTCTTCACATCATACACATGTTTAATTTGGGGGCTTTTGAAGTTACTTTGCTCAACAGGGTCCCAGCAGATGTGTGGAACAGATTTGAGGACAGAAAAAGGTACATTGCTCAAATGCCTAGATGGGAATTGTTGTTGTTGTTGTTGTTAGTTGCCATGGAGTCGGTATCCGACTCATAGCGACCCTCATAGGGTTTTCAATGGCAGATTGTTTCGGGATTGCCTTGGGAGTGGATTGCCAGGTCCTTCTCCCATTTTTGCAGTGCTGGGAATTGAACTCCGGCCCTCAGAGACTGCAGCACAGTACTCTACCAACTGAGCTAAATCCCAGCCCTAGATGGGAATAGTCAAGGCAATTCTTACTACATTTAGTCACTAAGAATTTACCTAGGCCTGTTCATTTTTATCATAGTCCACAATCTGGTTTAGTGAGATTCTCTGGGAAGCGCAGGATTCTACGCAGGTTGTTCTCACACCAGCTTTCCTTTTTGGGTTGTGCTGGAATTCTTGACTGATAAGACTCAGACCAGACTCTGGGGTGAAAAGCCCTTTCCTTCCAGTCTCCCCTTTCTATCCTGCCTCGTGCATACGACCATTGCCCAGCAGTCCTCTTTGAAGCCTGGCAGACTTTGCCCACCGGCTTTTGAATTGTCGGCTTTTGACAGGATTCCTCCTCCATGCTCACCCCGCCCCCAAGGATTTATAACATAATTATGTCCCCAACTGGGCCGCGTGTCCCCGTGATTTCAGGAGCAGACCCGCCCCCTTCTGCTGTCCCATCTCACCCGCCCTGGGCAGACCCTGCGTCCTAGCCTTGGATGTTTCTCTAGGGGTCCTCGCCGCCTTGGCTTAGCTAGTCGCCTATGCCCAGAGTGCCCGCGCCCCTTCCTAAGCGATTGGATCCTCCAACCATTTCCCTCTACCGACCACGATTCCTTCCAGGGTACGTGCCACGTCTGAATCATTCCTGCCTTCTTGGCGGTCACTCAGCACAAAGCATTAAATATCCTTGTTGCCGCCACACCCCACCCCAACCCAGCCCAACACCACGGAAGAGGCGGGATTCGAACCCAAAAACCTACGCAGCCGCCCGCCCTCCCTTCTTTTCCGCCCACTTCCCCGCCCCTCCGTGCCGCGCATGCGCACTGTCCACCGCGCCTTGCTCCGGCCTCCCCCTCCTCAATCCGCATGCGCGTGGAAGCGAACCACGCCCAGCAACGCCTGCTCTGTCTGGCGCTCACGTTCGGGTCTCGCGCGCCCAGCCCGCGGCGCATGCGCAGGGCTAACAGCCGCGCGGCATTCGGTTTGCGCTTCTTTGCGCGCTACGTCCTTCTTCTCTTCCTCTTTCGGGCTGGACTTCCTTAGGTGCCGCTTCCGGGGCGCCGCGGTGGGTTCCGGAGTAACCGGTGCCCGCTTTCTGTCTCCCTAGTTTGCGCGCCTGACCACCCCCAGACGCCATTTACTGTCCCGTGGCTGGCAGTGGAGCCTCCCCGCCCCCAACCCACTCCCGTCACGAGGGAGCGCGCACCGCGCCCTCGGAACCTATCGGCAGCCGTCTTAGGTAAGGGCCGCGCGAGGCGCGCGCACCCGCAGGGGCGGGGCCTACAGACAGTCCACAAGCCACGCCCTCGGCTGTTAAAAGGTCGCTGGGCCGCTGGTGCGTGTGTGGGGCTGAGTGGGGATCCGCGGGCTGCTCATGAAATGTCGCGCTGCGGGGTAGTCGGGGCGGGGGATGCAAATAAGGAGTAAATAGAAACGGTGCTGCCAGAAGGTCCTAATACGCAGATTGTGCCAGTTGCCCGTAAAGTACTGAAAAAGTCCCTCCACGCATAAAAGGAAAAAGAATTTATGCAAATACCCGCATGGCGAGCCTGAATCCTAGGGCGGCCCTCCAAGGAATGTGTAAATGGGACTGGAGTTGGGGCGTCGTCCATGAGAGGCCCTGGAAATTGATGCCTAGTGATAGGAGGGAGCCCCCATGCAGGGATCTGAAAATAGGTTTTAAGTATTAGGGAGTTCTTAGAAAAATGTGGAATGAGATTGAAGTTCTGGGGTGTGTGGTACTTCAGGCACAGTTAGGAATTGGGAGTCTCCCTAAATAATGTGCAGGTGCACACCAAGATTCGGGAAGATTCCCAAATGGTGTGTGTTAAGAGATGGTTAAGGACTGAGGAAGCCCTCCTCCCCAAAAGTGTAAATTAGACTTAATTTCCAGGCAGTCACCACAGGATCCCTGCAGATAGACACTTAAATAGACTGGCTTTGGAAATGGTTTTTTGGGGGGCGGGGGCAATCCTCAAAGGAGCCTGGGGAAAGAACACTGGGCGTTCCCAGATTGCATGTAGATGAGCTCTTAAGTTCTTAAATTCTGGGGCTCTTCTACAAGGGCTGTTAAGTAGACTCAAATGCTGGGGATCATCCCAGAATATTGTGCAAATGGGCACTTACTTCCCTGGAAAGGGGTCCTCATAAATGTATAGACAGGCATTTTAGTGCTGGGGCAGAGTCCCCAGCGGGGTGTGAAAACAGACCCTTAAGCACTACTCTGGTTTTCGGAATAGTAGGTAAACAGACACTTAATTGCAGGGGAGGAAGGAGTCCCAAGTCATGGGGAGTTCTCCATCAGAGACTGTAAACAGCCACTTAAGTGCCGAATGAATCATTTTCTGTGAGCATCTGTAGACAGGGTCTTGTCCTTCTCTGTCTAGGAAGGCATCTTTGGCCCAGCTTGTGGCTGGGGAGAGGGGAGAGGTCACATAGGGCACAAGAGGGGCTAGGTGGGCTGCTGCCCCACTAGCAAAATTGTTCCTGCATGCTGTAACCAGGCATTGTCGGTGTTGCAGAGCATTTCGCAGGAGCCTTATGTCATTGAGTACCGAAGGGAGGGTGGGAACGATTTGTGGAGTCAGCACACTTTCTGTGAGGGGCAAGAGAGCCATCATTTTAGGCTGTGCAGACCACCCCGTCTCTTGCCCCAGCGGCTCACATCTGCCATTGTATGAAAAAGGCAGCCACGGACAATTTGTAAGTTGGATGTGGCCATGTTTCCAGAAAGACTTGTGCTTAGAAAAACAGAAGACCGATCAGATTTGGCCCCTAGGCTGCAGTTTGCCTGCCTGACCTCTGCACTAGCGTAGGCATCCCATTTGGTCTTGTGGACAGTTTAATACTCAAAGACTCTATGAGTCAGCTGTCGTTGCTGTAGCAGAAAAATGAACCCAGACAAGCTTATGGGAGAAGTTTATTGGGAGCTCACAGTTAGAGAATCCACCCATAATGGTGGCAGGGCAGGTGTGGGGGTAGCAGGGCCTGGGTTAAATGACCCCATAGCATGGCAGGCCAGGAGCAAAGAATGAACTGGGCCTCAGGTCTGGGTCTCTATGCCCTGTACCAGGGTTCTCCAGAGGAACAGAAGCAGTAGAAAACACTCGTGTCCACGTGCCAACGATAAAAAGAGATTTATTAGATTAGTTTACCCAGTGGAGCCAGATTGTTCCACAGCTGCCCCTGTAGAGAGACCAGTAGCCCCACTCACTTCACGAAGTGAAAGCCTGAAGAGTCTCCAGTGCCGAGGTCTGGAAGCACCCCAGAAAGTCTAGAGTCCACATGGAAGCTGAAGAATTTTGTTGGTTGTCTGCAGGCAGTGGCAGTTCGAGGGGCGGGGGGGTGGCAGACAGACCCACACTCATGCTCTGTCCCAGAGTTTTTAAGCCTGTCCTGCGCATGTGCCGGCTTCCTTCCGCCTCCTTCCTTATGGAGTCTGCCATGAGGTCACCTTCAGGCTGGGTGTCTTCCTCGCGTATGCTGGACCTGTCAGTCCTCTCTGGAAACGCCCTCATGGAAAAGTACAGAGATGTGCTTCGCTGACCCCAGGAATCTCTTAATCTAATCCAGTTGACAATGAAAGCTAACCAGCACAAAGTCCTCCCTGGCCACTTGCTCTGTGGACATGTAAAAAGATAATTGAATGGTGGAGTGTGGCTCACTAGGTAGCCATATATTATGTGACACCTTAAATAGATTGAACACACCTTTAAATGAGGTGAAATTTGGAGTGTGAGGGACAACAGGCCATCAGGAATGGAGGTAAAGAGACTGAAATAAAGCAGAATACTAGGTAAAAGTAGGCATACAAATGCTAGAGCCCCCCTGCCACCACATATGCTAGTAATGGGTATTCAAAACAGTAATCAGACTGAAGATCTTAGTACTAATTTGTAAGAAAATTACTTGCTACATTTTGGGAAGGAGAATATCCCATTTTGATATGATTATGCTCCTGTAAGTTGTATTTGTGTTGGAGCATTTTGGTAGTCATGAACACTTTTGGTTACAAATAAGAGATAGAAATGTGTTTGTTTCTCCCTGTCTTCAGTGGTAGACAATTGAAGGTTAATACAGGACTGCCAAACCTTGTGTCCTCTTTAACCATGCCTTCAGGTAAATTGCCTTGCAGCTCAGCATGGCTGCCTGAGCTCCAGCCTCCACACCCACATTCCTTCCAGCCAAGAGTAGGAAGAGGCAAAAGGCATATGCCAGCTTCTATAAAGGAAAGTTTCTGAAAGCTGCCAAACCATACTTCTGGTGTCATAGCATTTGCCAGAATACTTAGTCCTGTGGCCACACCTAATTGCAAACAAAGCTGAGACATATGTTCTGGATACCCATGTACTTCTCTCAGAACTGAGGGTTTTTCTCTCTCGGAAGAAGTGAAGAATGGATATCAGGAGCCAACTGGCAATTAGTTGTTGCCACAGGCAAAGAGCTCCCTTTTGGTTTTGGGGGGTTGGTTTTTTTTTTTTTTTTTTTTCCCCTTCCTTCCTTCCTTCCCTCCTTTCTTCCTTTCTTCCTTTTCTTTATTTTTTGCAGTGGGCTCAAACCCAAGGCCTTGCATGTGCTAGGTAAGCCCGGTACCACTGAGCTACATCTGCAGCCCCAGAGCCTTCTTTGGAAGGAAAGAGCCTTCGAACAATCCAGAGTGAGCCCCGTGGATGGGGAGAAGGTTCTCTTCAGCCTGAAATCCCCTCTTGCCCTCTGCAGGCGACCATGTCTGAGTCTGGGCACAGTCAGCCTGGGCTCTACGGGATAGAGCGGCGGCGACGGTGGAAGGAGCCTGGCTCTGGTGGCCCCCAGAATCTCTCTGGGCCTGGCGGTCGGGAGAGGGATTACATTGCACCATGGGAAAGAGAGAGACGGGTGAGTGCCTGGGCCAAGAGCAAGTCACATAGCCGTTTGTTCCACAAATGTTCTTCTGAGATGCCACGCACCAGCCAACGATGTACCTATGAGCAAACCAATTGCTGTCGTGGGATGAGAAGGTGGAGACTGATAGAGGGGGCTGTTACGTGATGTGGTCAGAGAAGACCTTTCTAAAGAGCTGACTTTTAAGCAGAGACCTGAAGGAGGTGCAGGAACAAGCCATGCCCAGATCTGAGTTGAACAGCATTCTAGACAGACAGAACAGCAAGTACAAAGGCCCTGAGGTGACGCCTCTCAGGTACATTCAAGGAGGACAGTATGGCTGCAGTCGTGGGGAAGCAGAGAGAGTGATGGAAGATGAGGTCAGAGTGGTAACTGGGGTCAGATCCCTTAGGACCTGGTAGGCCTGGAAGGAATTTGGGGTTCACTATTGCATTAGAGTATCTGAGCTGAGCACTGTCATAAGCTCACCTGTGGTGCTGTGGCAAGTCCCCTTGGGGTCTCCCAGCCCCTCACAGCTCCCCCACAAAGTGGAACCTTTGCTGGGATCGAGTTTTCACCAGTGAGGAACATGGCAGCTCAGCTACGAGGGGACTTGTGAGTATGACCGAGTCAGGAAGCTTGGGGGCCGGGGCCCCTGTCCAGGCCCAGCCCGGTGCCCGGCGGCGGAGCGTGCCTGGTCTGGTGCAGCAGGCCTCGGGGCCGCCACAGGTCTTGCCCTAGGGCCCTGCCTCCCTCGGAGATGTTTGGAGGGTGGGAGAGAGTCCACAGTTGGGACTGGTTTCCCAGGGGTGAAAGGCAGACGTGAGAAATCACTTAGTCCTTGTGAGCCAGGCGCGTGCGCATTCCTGCTCCAGGACGGTCTGCGCATGCACGCATACTTCTGGGGAAAGATACCGTCTTCCTGCTCCATCCATCCGCTTTAGCCCCTGCACACACAGCTGGCAGATTTGGTCTCTGACTTTGCGTCTGCACCTGGCAGCCTCCAGGCTCCTCCTCCTGCGCATCCATCGCTGAGCTCCGGTCTTCCCGCCTCCTCTCGGCCTCACCGTATCAATGACAGCCTGCTGAGTGTGCGCCAGTCAGGCACCCAGAGCTGTGCTCCTGCCCTCCGCCAGGCAGCCTCCACACTCCTCCTCGGCCTCCTCGAAGCCCTCAGCCTCTCGCCCCGGAGGTCTTCCCTTGGGACTTCATGTCATCCTTGTGTGTTTTTCACTGTGAGCCAGCGGAGTGAGCAGGGCTTAAGTGTCCCCCGTACATGGGGGGAAATGGACCCCCTGTACACGGGAGGAGGTGGAGGGCCATGAATTTGAGGGCAGCCTGAGCTACATAGAGAGTTGGAGGCTGATCTGGGCTACAGAGCGAGTCCTGGTCTCAGCGTCTGCAACAAAGACAAGATGAGACCAGGGGGAAGGCCGGCAGCAGGAAGAAGGCAGGGTGTGGCACTTAGCAGGCCGGGGCTGAGGGGAAGATCAGGAGAGCCTGTGCCACCAGTGGCTCACAGAGTGGGCGCCTGCCCTATGTTGGGTGCCCCACAGGACACTTTATAAGTTCTGTCATCCCCTTTTGTTGTAGTAAGCCCATGAGGATGGAGCTCCTGTCCCCACTCTCCAGAGGCACAAGTGAGGCTGGTTCCCTACTCACATCCACACAGCCAACAAGCGGCTGGGCTGGGTTTGATCCAGGGCTGTGTAGCTCCAGAGCCCTCGCTCCTTCCCGCCTGGCCCTGTTGTCTCACAGAGGTGGCTGGTCAGATTGCCTGAGGATGTGGCTCTGGAGCCAGGCTTCCTGGGTTCAGATCCTGGCTCCACTGCTGATTGGCTGTGTGACTTTGAGCAAGCCACTTAGCCTCTCTGTGCCTCCTTTTGTTGTTAAATGAGAGCAATAATAGTCTCAGAATGTTGTTGGTAGGGTTGGGGGAGGTGATGTGGAGGCTTTTAAAGTAGCACCTGCTTGTATAGGGTCATGGGAGCCGCTCCTGAGTAACTGACCCCCTCCCCACAGGATGGCAGCGAAGATGCAAGCACGTCCGTCATGCAGAAAACCCCCATCATCCTCTCCAAGCCTCCAGCCGAGCGGGTGAGCAGCATGGGGCATGGCGTGCCTTGTGCAGAGTCTTGGGCAGCCGGTAGGGAAGGGGCCTCGTCCATCCACAGCCGCCTCCTTGCTCCCATAGTCAAAGCAGCCACCACCACCAGCTGCCCCCGCCGCAGCGCCTGCTCCAGCCCCCCTGGAGAAGCCCATCGTTCTCATGAAGCCACGGGAAGAGGGGAAGGGGTCCGCAGCCGCCACAGGTGCCACGACCCCCGAGGGCACTGCTCCCCCACCCCCCACAGCCCCTGCGCCGCCCAAGGGGGAGAAGGAGGGGCAGAGGCCCACCCAGCCTGTGTACCAGATCCAGAACCGGGGCATGGGCACCGCTGCCCCAACTGCCATGGACCGTGAGTGAGGGCCGCCCCGCCTGGGGTGGGAGCCATGCCCAGTCACCCACGCTCAGCCTTGGGCTCCCGCTTTCTTCTGTCCAGCTGTCGTAGGCCAGGCCAAGCTGCTCCCCCCAGAGCGCATGAAGCACAGCATCAAGCTGGTGGATGACCAGATGAACTGGTGCGACAGTGCCATTGAGGTACCGAGCTTCTTCAGGCCCTGCCCCGCTGTCCCTCTACTGCTCCCTCCAGCTCTTGGTGGCCACCGCCAGATCTGACAGCTTTCGGGAACCGTAGCAGTGAGGGGGCAGGACCAGAAAGGTCTCATGCAGCTGGCTGTGCTGGAGGTTAAAATACAGGCGTACTTTATGCTACCTGGTAAAAAGCCACTGTCCCTACTGCCCTAGGTGCCCTGGAACCCCCGCCCCTCGTGCCAACCCACAGCAGGGGAGCCTCCCACACCGTCTCGGCCACTTTGAATCTTCCTCCCTCAGGGCCCCCTTCCAGCAGCCTTGCTCGAGTTGAGGCCGCGCTTTCCTTGCCCAGCACGCCCACCCCGCCTCCTGCTCTTTCTTCCCTGCCCATGTCACAGGACACCCATGTGCACATTCTCCCAAGGGAGTCAGTCCCTCCTGCTCCAGCAGCCTGGAGTTATTAGGGCAGCGTGCCCGGCCCTCATATCACTCTGCCCCTTGCCTCTCATGTTGACATCAGCCAGGAAACTTCAGAAAGACATAAAACCAAACCAGAACAGCGTCTAAGCCGTCCCCATCACCGTCTCGATCTCTCCACAGCAGTGCAAGTGTTCTAGAGTGGGGCGTGGTGGTGCATGCCTGTCATCCCAGCACTTGGAAGGCTGAAGCAGGAGGATCGACCCAAGGCTGGCCTCGTCTACATAGCGAGTTCCAGGCCAGCCGGGGCTGCACAGGGAGACCCTGTCTCAAAACAGAAGAGAGAAAAAAAAAGAAAGAAAGAAAATGTTCTGTACATGGACTATGTAGTGTAGCGGGCGCTACCCCCACGTGGGGCCGTGGAGCGCTTGACACGTGGCTGGTAGGACCAAGGAAATGAACTTTAAATTTCACTTTTTTTTTTTTTTTTTTTTTTTTTGAGACAGGATCTTGCTCTGCAGCCCAGGCTGTCCTGGACCTCCTGATCCTCTTGCCTCTGCCTCCGGAGTGCCAGGCTCACAGGCTGGCGCCAGCACATCTGACTACTTTTCACAAATACACTAACTACTTTTAATTAATTCAAACAACCGTGTGCCTAGGATATTGTGCAGGGCAGCCCTGGCTAGGCTGCTTTAAGGTGTTAAAGCTCTTTCAATCCTGGGTAGACCTTTTTTTTCTTTTTAAGCTTTTGTAATGCTAAAGATCTGCTGGCACAGTTCAGGGCAGAGCTGTTTGTCTTGAAGAGTGTCTCTTCTGCTCCCTAGTGGTAAAAGTCAGCAAAGCAGGTGGCCCCTAGGCTAAGGCCTCAGGAATTTGCAGGGCTATTAAATTGCACAGAGATGTCCTGCTCTCCTCTCGGCCTGCCACTCCCTTTGGCATCCTTGCCCCTTTCCCCTCAGCTGCTGGAGCAGGGAGCGTCCCCGGAGTTGGAGTTGGCTCCATGGGTCCTGGCTTCTCCACCCTGCCCTCCTCCCGTGCCACTCGCCCCCTCTGCTCCAAGGTCACACTTGCCTTTCCCCTGTGTTGTAGCTGCTCTGGCTTCCTTCCGTGTCCTGACTGTACCCTCTCTACCCTAGAGCTCTCCCAGATGCTGTGCTTTGTACCCAGAACATTCCACACAGCCCCACCACAGCACGGAACAGAGGCCCTTTGCCTGTGGGGGGATTGGCGCTGCAGTTCTTCGTATCTGAGGAGGCAGTGGGCGCGCACAGATGTCTGATAGACTCGTAGGGGTCACCTTCCTGCCTCTCCCCACAGTACCTGCTGGATCAGACCGATGTGTTGGTCGTTGGTGTCCTGGGCCTCCAGGGGACAGGCAAGTCCATGGTCATGTCATTATTGTCAGCCAACACTCCAGAGGAAGACCAGAGGTGAGGGGGCATCACGCAGGGGGCACTAGACCAAACGGGAAGTGGGCACCGTGGGGCAGGGCGGGGTGGGCCTCGGTGTTGTAAATTGTATTGCTGAAGGATTCCCTAGGTCTTATCTTCACTAGAACAGAGTGATTATGGGCTGGATTGACCCTGTAGCTCTGAGACAACCTTTTTTTTTTTTTTTTTTGGTGGTACTGAGTGTTTGAACCCAGAGCCTCACTCCACCACTAACTCACCCCTCCATCCCTTTTTCGTATTTTATTTCTGAGAGAGGGTCTCGCTGAGTTACACAGGCTGCATCTGGCCCTGAACTTGGGGTCATCCCGCCTCAGCCTCCTGAGTCACTGGGATTACATGCCATGACAGCTGATCTCCCTCCCTCCCGTCCTGCCCGCCTTGCCCCAGGAAACGGTATAGCGCCCAGCCAGAGAGCAGGATGACAATAGTCGTTAGGCTTAGGGTGGAGCCCACCTCCTGCTCAGCTGTGCTACTATCCGCCAGTTGACCAGAGGCCGGTCACTTCACCCCTCCAAAAGTGGATTTTTGGCAGATGAAGTAGATCAGAGGTAAACAAGCACCTGGCACAAAGTCCAGATGTTCACAGGGTGGTGGTTGAAGATCTGGGAAGGGGAGTGGGGACAGAGGTCTGGACCCAGGGAGTGGGGGCTGTGCTGGCCTTGGCTGTGTTACCTTAGGGAAATGGCGCTACCTCCTTGGGCAGGGGAGGACCAGACACAAGGATTCCTTGGCCTGAGCACTGTTCTTCAGTAAGGCTCTCAAGGGTAAAGGCAGAGGCCTGGGTTTGGGGGAGAGGCAGGGGACAACTTAAGAAACAGGGCCTGAAACTGGGGACAGAGAAGGAAGGGGGGAAAGCAGAGCTGAGGGAGTAGGGGGTTGATGCAGTCAAATGGGGCATGAGAAGGGGTAGCAGCTGCTTGGTTAGTAAGGGACAGATGCTCAGGCAAGTTGTCTTAAGGGCAATAGGGGTTTGTGTTTTATAAAGCGGCCAATGTTACTTAGACTCCACAGATGGGTGTCTGGGCATCCATAAGCCCCCTGGCAATGTATGTAGAATCTTCCACAGGTGTGGTCAGTCTTTCATGGAAGGAAAGGGCCCACGGTTTTCACCAGGTCTCAGATGGGGCCGATGGGAGACCTACAGGAGGTTCAGAAGCACTGTCGGGAGAGTACGCATCTTCTGGAACTGGAGCTGAGAGGTTACCCTGGCTGGCTTCCGGCTCAGCTTCCTCCCCACGTCTCTGCTTACTCCTGATG
The DNA here is from genome assembly GCA_007922755.1 of Pedetes capensis. Lineage (NCBI taxonomy): Eukaryota > Metazoa > Chordata > Mammalia > Rodentia > Pedetidae > Pedetes > Pedetes capensis. Next base: position 17,996 of record VMDO01013807.1, on the reverse strand, counting down.
TAGCGCAGTGTGGCTCCTCTCTGGACCAGCCGCAGCTCTCTCCAGCAGCAGTAGCATCCTTTCCCTGTCAGCTCTCATGCCCACCTAGCACGATTTCCTCGTGGCTCCCAGTCCCGGTTTCTGAGCAAGAGAATCACATTGGCCTCATTTGACTTTTGGAGCCAAGTCCACCTGGGGTGTGGTGGACGTTGGTACCAGCTCTTTCCATCAAGCCTCACGGGTTGTTACCCCCTGGTTCTCTATAGTTCAGCTGTCTCCCCCTCTTTCATTCCCACCTGCCCGAGTCCAAGCCCTTAATGCATCTCTTGGAGGATGCCAAAAGCCTCCTGTCCGTCTGCCTGCCTTTCTTCAGTTCAGTGAGTATTTATGAGTGCATAGGTGCAGGGCACTGTTCCTGGTGCAGAGGTGTGCCAGTATATACAACCAGCCAAAATTGGCCTCTTTAAGGGGGGTGCTGCAGACAGAACAAATCCATTATTTGACATGTTGGAAGATGATAAAGAAGAACATGGAGGGACTCATGGGGTTGTGCTGTGGGGCCCAGGTTACAGTTAGGCTGATTGGGGGGCCTCAATAAGGAGGCCACTTGAGAAGAGACAGGGTATCGTAGTGAGGGAATGGCTAGGGCCAGCTAGTGGGGGGAGCTGGACTGCCTTGTGTGCAGCGTGGCCTGGGCTGGGGGAGTTGGAGCAGAGCAAGTGAGAAGGGGAGGCCGGGGCTCAGGGGTGGAGGCCTGGCCACACAGGACGACAGAAGAGGGGAGTCACAGGAGATGACGTCCCAGAGGCCAGGGAATCCGCCACAGTAGCGAGCCTTGTGAACAAGGGGGAGCTTTTCAACCCCTGGTTTGTCCCCGTCACACCTCAGTTGTCAGGGGCCTCTCCACTCACATTGGCCACAGCCACAGTGCCTGCCCACGCCCTGCAAGGGCCTGTGTGGCTTCCCCTGGCTGCTGCTGCCTCCCTCCCCACCAGCCTGCACTCTCCCCTCTCGCCAGCACTGGCCTTTGCATCAGCTGCCTCTCTTTTACCTGAAGTCGTCCCTCTGCGTCAGCATCTGTCCCTTCTCTCGCACCCACCCACCAGACTCCTCTCTCTCAGCCTCAGCAGCCTTATTTCCCTCTTCCCACCAGACCTTCCCGGCTTCTCCCACTGCCATCTCCACTCGAGTTCCTGCACGATCCTTTCTAACCTACAGTTTTCTGGTGACTCGTAAGCTCTTCTGGAAGGTCTGCGTGCTCTGCTAGGTGGACGCGGAGACTGCCTTCTCCGTGCTGTGTCCTGGTGTACAGCAGAGAGGAGACTTTCTGTGAGGTGGAGACCAAGAGCTAAGGGTTATTTATCACCATGTGTTAGGCACTGTTCTAAGGACGGTACAGGTGTTAATCTCAGTAATCATGAAAGGTTGGTGGTTTCATAATCCTCGGTTTACAACAGACAAGGAAACTGATGAATCTGCATGTGGGTCGGGGGAGGTCACGTGGTGTAAAACATGGCCTCTCATCCCGGGGCCACAGTGGAAGGCTTAGTGGATGCAGGGAGCCACATCCCATGCCCATTTCAGTGGGCGATACTCTGGAGCAGGGCTTCAAACTCATGAGAAATTGGGCTCAGGTACGGTTCAATATGTTAAAATTTAGGCCAAGTTTGGCTTAGCTGTGGACGTAAATCCTATTTGTAGGTAGCAGGGCTTCAGACAGAACCTGAACCTGAACCCTGAACCCGTTCCAGTTAAAGCATTTTTAAAATTTCTCTGAACCCAAACCTGAGCCTAAACCCAGTGAAAAATCGGATTCATGTTCAGCTTTTAGGTGGGTTTTGTTTTTGTTTTTGTTTTTGTTTTTGTTTTGTACTACCTGCCTCTGCCTCCTGAGCAGCTGGGATTATAGGCGTGCGCCACTGCACCCAGTTTACCATTAGCTGTCTTTTTATACATAAAAGTTGAAAAAATCGAAAAAAGTTTTGTCTGTCTACACACAGGGTTAAAATTTTAAACCTGAACCCACACCCTTTCTATTTTAACATGCTGAACCTGTACCCAAACTGAACCCAGTTTTTTGGGGATTAAAGCCCTGCTCTGGAGACCCAGACCCCTCCTGTGCCCCCATGTGCTCCGCTCCACAGGGCATACGTTTTCCGGGCGCAGAGTGCTGAGATGAAGGAACGCGGGGGCAACCAGACCAGCGGCATCGACTTCTTCATCACTCAAGAGCGGATTGTTTTCCTGGACACACAGGTGCCAGCTCCAGCTTGCGTCACCCTGCCACGTGCTGTGTTCAGCCCCATCCTGGGCTATTTTTAAGCCAGACCGCTACATGTGTTCTGTGTACTTCCCATCAAGCCGTGGGCATACTGGGTGCCCTTGTGCAGGTGGTGTCTCTTCTTGGCCCTTGGTCTCAGATTTTGCCCCTCTGCCAATCACAGCACAGTGTGGCTGGGGGCTGGGCCAGGGGCCTGTGAAGGGGGGAAGGAAAGATGGACCAGAGCCCTACTTGATGTTTGGAATTAGAGAAAGCAGCCAGTTGTAAAAGCGCTTTCCAGAAGAATTCCACTCACCGCGAGGTGCGTTGGCGCACACCTGTAATCCCAGCGACTCTGGAGGCGGACAATTACGAGTTCAAGGCCAGAGGCAGCCTGTGCAAGTTTGCATTTGCAAGTTAGCAAGACACTGTCTCAAGATGTAAAGTTACAAAAAGGGGGGTTGTGGGTGCAGCTCAGTGGTAGAGCGCTCCCAAAGTATATGTAAGGTCTCAGGTTCAGCATCCAAGTATGGGAAAAATAAACAGAATTCCACTCACTGCAGTAATAATGGTGAGACTGTTGACCTAACGCAGTTCTTGGTTTTCACTTGAATGCTCCTTTAAGAAAAGTTTGGTGAGCTTATCACGGATTCTTTTACATGATTGATGTAATTTTTAAATTCTCACCAAATTTCACACACACCATTTTTTGACCTAAGTCTTGACCTTAGCAAAGCTTTGGAAGCATATGAAACAACAAACAAGAAGAGCCCCTAAGGGATGGGAGTCATTCAAGCAAATGCTGAATTTATCTACGCTCAGAGGTGTCTTTGGGCATAGGGTACTTTGAGAACAGTGATAATTTGTCAAGGAGCTGGGGGAAGTGTCTGCTTTGAGCCTTTTTTTCTTTAGCCTCCTCTTGCTGACTAGCGCTGCACTTAATTAGCAATTGCCTCCTTGTGTTTCTGGCCGTGTTTCGTCCTGAGATCGACATTGTATTTGCCTCCAGTGTGTGGAACTTGGATACCCGTGGCCAGCCCTTGGCTCCCTCACGCTGACTTCTCTCCCTTGCTTCATTCAGCCCATCCTGAGCCCCTCCATCTTGGACCATCTCATCAACAACGACCGCAAACTGCCTCCGGAGTATAACCTTCCCCACACCTACGTGGAGATGCAGGTAGGAGAGCCCAGCCTGACCTGGGGCCCCACCTCACAGGAGCTGACGTGAGGAGCTGGGTGCGGTGGTTGATTTAGTTTCTACTTCACAAGAGCCTGGGTGTCCCAAGGGCAGTATTGGGAGTCCCCTCTGTCTCGCGAGCTGGCCCTGGCCTGTGCTTTCTGCCCCTGCCCGAGGGCCTCCGTGCCCTCCTGTGGAGCAGGGGTGCTGCTTCCTCCCTGGCCTCACTTAGAGAACGGCCCATGAAACGCTTGGCGCGTAGGAGGTGCTTAGGGCTCCGAGGCCCTCACCCTGCCGCCCCTCAGCTCAGTCCTGGGAGCAGGGACCCCAGTCTGGGCAGAAGAGACCCGCCCTTCCAACTCCGTTGTCCCTTCCTGCCCACCCTCAGTCCCTCCAGATCGCTGCCTTCCTCTTCACGGTCTGCCACGTGGTGATCGTCGTCCAGGACTGGTTCACAGACCTCAGTCTGTACAGGTGAGGGGCCGGCGGGGCACGCGGGGTCTCGCAGTCCCACACAGAAGCCAGAGGGATAGCACACGCCCATGCTCCACCACCCACTGGCCTCACGTCCCCCAGAGCAGCAGGCACAGTCCTTCCTGCCTGTGTCTCGCCGCCTGGGTCCCCTGTCATCTGGCCACTTTGACGGCACCTCACCTGCTTCCCCTTGCTCCCTCCATTAAAGGCATAGAGGCCCCCGGCACTTTGCCTGCACCTCTTTTCAGCTCAGTTGAAGCCCACCCGGGCCTTCCCTGGCTGCCTCCACACTGGGCCTTCCCTGGCCACGTGTACCCTGGGCCTTCCCTGGCCCCCTACCCTGACATCATGTTCCTCTCCCACCCCTGCGCCCAGCCTTTCCCTCGTCACACTCACCACACCAGCAGGCTGTTAGGGTCTCCTGAACGTCTCTCTCCACCGCACAGAGCAGGGTCCCCAGCAGCGCACGTGGTGCCTGGCAGAGGGAGATAATGAACACGAATTTGTAGACTGAGTGACACAAGGACCTGGCGAGTCTGGTCTTTGGAGTCCGGCTGACTGGCTCCTCCTGACCCCTGTGCCATCCTGTTGGTGCCTTAGCAGGTGGGAAAAGAGGGAGTTGGCACCTGGAGGTGTCCTGAGCAGCTTTGGGCCCAGGGCCCCGGGCAAGAGTGGCAGGGAGAACTGGGCTTAGGAAGCAGCTGTTCCAAAAGGCTGGCAGCCCTGAGCTTGAATCCAGCTCCTGTTCAATACATCTCTCCTCAGCGTCTCGTCAGCAGGACCATGTTGCGCAGCTTGAGTGAGTTCAGGAACTTAAAGCATTCAGACAGCATCTGGGGTACCCAGGCACTTGGTTGGTGGGTACTGACTGTTGGAATGAGTATCACTGGAGGGGTGTGAGTGGTGGGTCTGGCCAGTGGCAGAAGGGATTTGCTGGGGAGCAGATTATCCTGATGTAATTTTGAAACATCCCACCACCATCCATGGAGATTCATTCGCATGTCGAGTATATTAACAGTCTGTCCCAGACAGTGGGCAAACAAGTGTGAACAAAACATAACAGCGGCCGCGCCTGTGGAGCGTGCATTCTGATCAGAGGGCTCAGGTGGCACTTGGCAGAGGCTTGTTTGGAAACCTCTGCATCCTGGTGGACTTCTCGGAGTAGGTGGCTCCTTGAGATTGTGGGGAGTGTGTGTGTGTGTGTGTGTGTGTGTGTGTGTGTGTGTGTGTGTGTGTAAATGTCCACATTTTATCAGATCTCATTTTTTGTTACCTTAAGGGATAGGCTTATTTTATTTACTTTCACATCCTTAAAAAATTATTTTAAAATAGCACAGAGTGAAAACATGTCCACATAAAAAGCTGCATATAGATATATGTGGCAGCTTTATTCATAATGGACAAACTTGGTAGGAACCAGGATGTCTTTCAGTGGATGAATAGAAAAGGAAACCAGTGCGTGCAGACAGTGGTATATTAGTGCTCAAAAGAGTGAGTTACGAAGCTATGAAAGACACAGAGGAGCACCTTGCTGAACGAAAGAGGCCAGTGTGGAGAGGACGCGCATTGTATAAGGCCAAACTTTACGGCATTTGGAAAATGGCAGGACGTGGGGACAGTGAGGAGAGTGACTGTCTGCAGTCAGGGGAGGGAGCATGGACTGGCAGAGTGTAAAGGGCTTGTAGTGCAGTTAAACTACACCGTCTGGTACCGGAGCGGTGATGCCTGTCGTCCGTGTGTCCCAGTGCGCAGAAGAAGCAACATGCAGAGTGCGCCCCTGTGTTGGCTGCGGCTCTGTGTAATGATTTGTCACCATAGGTCCATCCACTAACCCGTGTACTGCTCTGACAGGGGCTGGTTCTAGTGAGAGGCTGGGCCTGGAGGGCAGGAGGTAGGTAGGACCGCTCTATACTTGCTGCTCAATTTTGCTATGAACCTAAAACTTCTAAAGAGTAAGTCTTTTTCTTTTTCTTTTTTTTTTCCTTTTTTCCTTCTGAGACTGAGTCAGTGCTGCGCAAGCTGGTCTTAAACTCTTGGGCTCAAGCAGTCCTGCCTCAGCCTCCACGTCACTGTGATTGCAGATGTGCACCACAGCGCCCAGCTACTTGTTGTTTTGTTTTTTTGTTTTTTTTAAATAGGGTAAACTCAGCTGGGTGCTTTGGCACACTCCCATGATGCCAGCAACTCCAGAGGCTGAAGCAGGAGGATTTTGACTTTGAGGCCAGAGGCAGCCAGTGTAACCAAGCAAGACCTGGTCTCAACATAAAAAAAAAAAAAAAAAAAAAAGCTGGGAGTGCAGCTCAGTGGTGTAACACTTGCCTAGCACGTGCAAGGCCCTGGGTTCAATCCCCAAGTACTGCCAAAAATAAAAAGAGTAAACTTATACAAAATGTGTGCTGTTGACCTCTGCCTGTGGGCTGGTGTCTGAGATGGCTGCCTGTGAACTAAAACTATGAGAAACGTGGCACGGACGTGGCTCTTTCTGAACTGGCGGTGGCTCCTGTCAGGATCTCCTGGGAGGCATCCCCAGCTGCAGGACAGGGGCATAAGTGCAGGAGCGTCAGCCTCTCGTTCCAAACCCCAGGTTCCTCCAGACAGCGGAGATGGTGAAGCCCTCCACCCCATCCCCCAGCCACGAGTCCAGCAGCTCCACAGGCTCGGATGAGGGGACCGAGTACTACCCACACCTGGGTGAGTACCGTTGTCAGGCTGCGGGGTGGGGCCGGGAGCACCCTAGGGGAGGAGCCAGGGACATGAGGATGGACGGCTTAGCCGTTCCTTCCTCTCAGGTGCCCACTGCTCCAGCCCAGCAGTGGCCACCACATCTGCATGTGGCTCCTTGATCAGAGCGGGACAGAGCCAGGTCTGCCCGATTCTGGGTCCCTGGCGTCTCCCGGCTTAGGGCTTGGGAGGGGAGCATTGCTCTCCCTTCTCCAGCCTTTGCCCCGTCTTCCTTCACTGGTGACGCCCTGCTCGGCTCTGGTCTGCAGAGATCACGTTCCTTTATGATGGTGCCCCAGGCACGGGCTTCCCTCTGGCCTTTGGCCTCCAGAAACCCCCTGTGCCTGCTGTCGTGCTCCCTATCATTGGCCCCCTGATCTGTCTTTTTCCATCATACCGGGGGTTCTGTGAACTCAGAAACCAGATCTGATGTGTTTCTGGGTTCCAGCATCGCGCTGCCCTGGGCCCGATGCTAAAATGAACTTACCCAGATCTGAAGAGGGTGACGCGAACCTGGGGCAGGAGGGGAGCCCTGCCGGGCCCGCGCTGCCCGCCTCACGGGCCCGCGCCCGCTGCCCTTAGTCTTCCTGCAGAACAAAGCCCGCCGGGAGGACTTCTGTCCGCGCAAACTGCGGCAGATGCACCTGATGATCGACCAGCTCATGGCTCACTCCCACCTGCGCTATAAGGGTGAGGATCCCCGACCCCTCCTGGGGAGGCAGCAGCCGCCTGGGACCCCCAGCGTGGCCTCCTGATCCCACCTCTGCGGCCAGCTGCCCCCTGCCCCAGCCCCAGCTGAAGCGCTCATTCCCCCAGGCACCCTGTCCATGCTGCAGTGCAACATCTTCCCGGGGCTGCCGCCCGACTTCCTGGACTCGGAGGTCAACTTGTTCCTGGTGCCTTTCATGGACAGTGAGGCCGAGAGCGAGAACCCGCCCAGAGCAGGTGTGGTCCCGCCTCGGGCGTCTGGGCTAGGAGGTGGTGACCGGGGTCTGAGGGAGGACTCTGCCTGTCCCCAGGGAGCTCAGCCCCTGCCTGGACGCATGTGTCAGGGTCGTGAGGGTACAAGGAGAGCTAGGTCAGGGCTGAACTCTGAGGTGCCCACCCCGATTTTCCAGGGCCCGGTTCCAGCCCCCTCTTCTCGCTGCTGCCTGGGTACCGTGGCCACCCCAGCTTCCAGTCCTTGGTGAGCAAGCTCCGGAGCCAGGTGATGTCCATGGCTCGGCCCCAGCTGTCACACACCATCCTCACCGAGAAGAACTGGTAAGAGCTCTGCACAGAGGGACTGCACCCGAGGGCAGATGGGAGGCTCATGGAGCCCTGTGCGCCCTTGTTCCCCCTGCTCTCCAGGCTGAAGCCCCATTTCTGAGGCAGTGGCAATTGGCGCCATCTTACGGGCACCCTAGCCATGCTCTTCCCGGTGACCAGTTCCCCTGATCAGCCAGTGTGTTGTAGGTCTCAGCATGGATTCCTCTGGTGGAGATTTAAGCTCAGAGAAAAGTGGCACGCAGCAAGGTCACAGACCTGTGGCTGGGTGCCTCTCCATAGCTAGGAGGACCAGAGGGCTGGTTAAGCTTGGGTATTACTCCAAGCTCCTGAGAGGTGTCACTTTCCAGAAGGGGGCCAGAAGCTGCACCTCATCTGCCACCGGGTGGCTCTGTCCCAGGGTCCCTCCACTTCCCTCCTTCCCTGCTTCAGCCTGGCCCTGCGTTGCTCCCCCCACCCCTGCTTCCCATTGTCCACAGCCCACAGCAGATGGGCCCAGGGCTGCCTCATCCTGTCTGGAAGGGAAGTAGCACATGCCATGTGGTGTGCAGCCCCTCTGCCGGGGCTGCGCAGGTCTGGGTAGACTCGGCGGTGGCTGGAGCACTGGGCAGTGCTCAGAGAGCAGCAGGGCATCACTCAGGGCTAGAGCCTGGCTGGTCTAAACCAGGGCCAGTGGGGGGTGGGGCAGGGGTTGGGGAGGGCCTGAGAGGTAGCAGATTGTGCGGCTGCTGCCCAGCGCTTCTCCCCCCATCTCGACGCTGGAGGGAGGTGGAGACTGCCCCTCCCCACAAAGGCTGGCGCTGAGTGGAGCAGGTTAGGCTCCAGGTGAGCCCTTGGGGTCTCCAGCTGAGCCCGACACCTTCAGCTCTGCCCCCCAGGGGGAGGTGAGAGGCAGAGCCACTCGCATCAGGTGGGCGTCTTCCCTGCCTCAGACTCAAGGGGACCGGGCTCCAGGAGGCTCTGCGTCATACACTGGATCTGGATCGCACACAGGGCTCGGGCTTCCACTCATGCAGAGCTGGCGCAAGGCCGCGGCCCAGGCAGATCCAGACCCCCCTGACTGTGGGGCTCTCCTCACAGGTTCCATTACGCTGCCCGAATCTGGGACGGGGTGAAAAAGTCCTCTGCCCTGGCAGAGTACAGCCGCCTGTTGGCCTGAGGCCGAGGGGAGCAGTGCCACGCGGAGAACCTCCTGGGTCCCCAGCGGACGGTGAGGGGGCACGCACGTCCTTCCCCCGGCGGGGCAGAGAGTGGCGGCAGGCGTGACAGGCGAGGATCGTGACTTCCCTGCTCAGAGACATGAGGTGGCCAGGGCAAATGGGGTGCTGTTCAAGGGGTGACTTTAAGAGATCCCACCCCCACCTGGGATGAGCAGCCCATCCTGAGGCCCCACAGGGACAGGCCGTGGGAGGAGTCTGAGTGGACACCAGGGAGCCCAGCCGTGTCTTGACCTCCCACTTCAGGGACCGGTGCAGCAGGTCCCTCTTCGCTGTGAGGGGAGCCGGGGTTTAGAGCTCCTTCCTGGGGGAGAGCCAGCGAGTGGAATAAACGCGGTTGTGCAAACCTTTCTTGTGCTCTTATTGGTCGCTGGGGAAGCAGGCAGGGTATCCTCAGCTCCCCTTGGAGCCCGAAGGACGTTCCCACGAGGACACGTCCCGGGAGGGTCAGAGATCTCAGGAGCAGCCGGGGACCCGTGTCTGTAAGGCAGAAGCCCCTAGGAAGGGCTCCTCAGCGCCTGTAGCGAGCCCCAAGCCGCCCTTCTATGTGTTTTGAATGGGAGGGTTCACGGTTGGGCTAAAGACAGGGACTGCACTGTGACCGGGCCTGCATTTGTGTTAAATGCCTAGATAAATACACGGCCTGGTTTTGGTGCAGAAACTAGAGCATGTTCTCAGTTAGATGCTAGTACTAGCCCTTAGTTCAATTCCTTTATCCTTAGAGATACAGTGGCTCCCTTTCCTTATACGCCTCATCTACTTGGGTTTTTTCTTTTTTTTTGGTTTTTATTATTTTTCTTTGATTTTTTGTTAGTTTTTATTTTCTTTTGGTTATTTGCAGTGCTGGTAATTGAACCCAGGGCCCTACCCATGCTAGGCAAACACTGGAGCCCTGGCCCTTGGTTCTTTGGGCTAGGTCTACCAAGGTAGCCCATGCTGATCTAGAACTTGTCATCCTCTGCCACCCCCCCATGCTGGGATTCCAGATGTGTGCCTCCGTGCCCAGCTTCATCTGCTCTTGCTTAAACACAGCAATCCCCTGCCTTTAAATCCTGGACTTCCTGTCCCTTGAATGTGCTCTGGGGTTCCGTATAGAACACAGGCCACACCTGCTCTGTTAAATGCAGCACACAGCCTTAGTTCCGTGCTTCTCAAAGTGTGCCTCCAGGTTGATGCAGCCGCCCCATGTTATCCTTTGCACAATTGTGTCCATCCATTGCCCTGTAGAGCAGTTGTTCTGTCCAGCCATCTGAGTCCTGTCTGCCCTCGTTGGCTCCCCAGATTCCTCCTCCCCCTGGTGTCCATATAACAGGGATCCTGAGGACTTGAGGGAAAAATGCAGCTGGGGCAGGCTGTGAAGGTTAGGCCGGAGGCGGCGAGTCCACGCAGGTCCACAGGGCCTCAGGGCAGGCTCTGCCACTGCTGCCCCCGACTCCGCTCTGCAGCCATCATCCCAACCGTTACGGGATCCTCAAGGCCCTTTTGAGCTGTGACTTTGCTGTCCTCCTACAGAACTGTTTCTGGCCCTTTATCCCATTCCCTAGTCCGTGCAGGAATCTTCCTAGCTACCCTCTCCAGCTGGGTAGCTGAGCCTTCCCCTGTCCAAACCTGTGTCCCATCCCACCCAGGGCTTCTGCCGGTTAACGGGGGACCTTGCCACAGTGGGGAAAGTCGGGGCAACAGGCAGGGAAGTGCGTAAAACCCAGGGCAAGGAAAACATACGAGCATGCAGGCTCCGTCAGGAGAGGTAGAGCTTGCGTTTCTTCCTCTGTCCCACACCTCACAGCCTGGGGATAGAGAGAGCTGTGTCTTGCCATCCCTTCCATGACACTTCCCACTGGCCTGGCCCCAGGGCTGATTGGACGTGCCCCATTTCTAAAGGTCCTAGGTCTGGAGAGGGCAAGGACTTAGAAACAGGAGTCTTAAAAGGAAATTGGGCCAGTTGTGGTCTTCCCAACTTACCATCCCAGCACTCAGGAGGCTGAGGCAGGAGGATTCTAAGTTTGAGGCCAGAAGCAGCTTGTATGCCGTAGGAAGACCCTGTCTCAAAATAAAAAATAAAAAGGGGGCCGGGGGTGCAGCTCCATGGTGGAGTTGCATGAGGCCCTAGGCTCAACCTCCCAGGACTACAAAAACAAAAGAAGACAAAACAGAAGACTGCCAGCCCCCAACCCAGGCTGCCTCCATTCAGACCCCTGCCTTGCTACTTGTGTGGCCTTGCGCAAGTTACCAAACTTCTGTGGGCTTCTTTTTTCTTGTGGCTGGAACAACGTGGGGTAATTGTGCCATTGCCGGATCTGCATGTGTAGGGCTCAGCATCTTCCCTGCTTTGACTTCACAAATGCGTGAAGTGGTTCCTGTTCTCTTTTTCTTCAACGCAAGTGCTTATTCTCCATCATCAGCAACTGAGAAGAGCCTGCTGGCAGGAAGTGGCAACTGTGGGCCTCCTGTCACTGTGGGACCTCATTCAGTCATAGAGCATGGCCTTGGCCAGGTGTGGTGTGCACACCTGTAATGCCAGCACTCAGGAGGCTGAGGCAGGGGATTGATGCGAGTTTAAGGCCAGCCTGATCTGTGTAGCCAGCAGGGCTACACAGCAAGACTATGTCTGAAAAAACCAAAAGTGAAAAATAAAGTGTGGCCTTGGGCATACCTCTGCTACTCAGCCTCAGCTGGAAGATGGAGAGGAAGGGGGTCGATCCTTTAACGACCCACCAAGCCAAACCCTAAAGCCCGCACCTGACCCCCCAGCTGCTGCTGTTGGCCAGCCAGGATCTGGGTGAGCGCACCTCTCAGAGAAGCAGTGGCCAGTGGCCGCAGGAGGCAGCCAAGTCCACGTCCACCTGAGAGTGTGTGAAGCAGAAGCGATTGCCCTGCTGCAGGGTCCCACAGGCCAGCTGGGCCTGCTGGCGGTGACATGAGGTCATGACAGTGAGGGTGTCACGGTCCAGCAGCACCCACTGCGGGTGTCTGTCAGCCTGGAGTGCGGGTGCTGCATCCAGCGGGCCCTGGATGGTGACAGGCGCTCAGGGCACAGGTCCTGGAAGGAATCCACAGCCACTTCTGCCACACCATGGAAGCTTGGCTGGGGTCCTCATCTCTCAGCCTCTCTGGTAACAGAGGTTGGCACGCCTAAGCCTGTCCCAGCTTATGTCCAGCCTGCCCCTTGGCAGCCACTGCTGGCAAGCTCCCCACCTGGAACTCTGCCAGGGCCCCAGGCTCAGAAGCAGCAGCAGCATCTTGAAGTGGCTGAGGCCAGGCTTGGCCATGGACTGTGTGACCCCCAGTCCTCAGTTTTCAGAACTTGACCTTCAACAGGACAGGTAAGGGAGTACGTTCTCTCTGAGTTATCCTTTCTCTAGATCCCTCTGTGTGCCTGACGTAAATTTGTTTTAACGTTGATGACAAATTAATATCGCCGCCTTGGCGTCCATGTTTAGGCCTCACGTAAGGTGTTTGAAACCCAGTTGTAACTTGTCACCTTGGCTTAGGTTAAAAACCTTCTCCCGCCCCATGGTTGGTTGAGATGTAGCTCACTCACTCCTTATCTCAGTGACCCGAAACCTAGCGCATCCCACAGCAGCTGACCACGATGACACCTCCTGGTCAAATCGGTCATGTAAATAGGTTTCCTTTTCCAGCAGGTTTTAGCCAATCCATAGCATCCTCAGGGTAACATCAGGAGACCTTAATAAAAGCATAGGCCCACAGTTCTGTCCCCAGCTTTGACCAAATTAAAAAGGAAATCATAAAAGTAGAAAATGCAGCAATGTGGAAAGGTCTAAGGCATCACAATGTTAGTAGCAACATGGCAGGCTAAGTGCTGCTATTTTTTTGGTAGTACTTGGGGATTGAATCCAGGGCCTCGCACATACTTTGTAAGTGCGCCACCACTGGGCTGCACCCCTGGCCCATTTATTTTTTTAATCTTGAGACAGGGTCTCACTAAGTTACACGGGCTGCCTCTGACCTCGAACTCAAGATCCTCCTGCTTCTGCCCCTCTGAGTCACTGGGATGATAGACGTGAGCCACCACACCCAGCTCAAGTGCTTCATTTTAATTAACGTGTCCATCACTGTATTTCTCTGACTATCCACATTGGAATTAAAAGGATAAATAACTTGCCCAAGGCTACTAGCTTTTTGTTAGGTGCTGCTGAGTCACTTCTGACTCATAGCGACCCTTATAGGGTTTTCAGTGGCTGATTGTTTCAGGATTGCCTCGGGGTTGGATTGCCACATCCTTCTCCCCCTTTTTTGTGGTGCTGGGAATTGAACTTAGGACCTCAGAGACTGCAGAGTGGGGCTCTACCACCTGAGCTAAATCCCAGCTCCAGGCCACCAGCTAGTGCATGAGAAATTGTAAATGGGACTGAAATCTGATACTAGAATTCAGACTTCAGTTTTAGGTTTGGGTTTTTGGTTTTTGTTTGGTTTGGTTTTGAGTATTTAACAGGCACCAGGCACTCATCAACAATATAAGGTACTGATTAAAAGCTGGGACCTTCATCATTGATGATAATCACAGTGTTTATTCTAAGCCGACCACTGTTTTAAAAACATGCATAATGTCATTAGGCTGCCATTTCACGGATTGGGAAACTGAAGCCCTGGAAAGTGAAAACCACTTGCTAAGTGTCTTTGAGCTTCCTACCGAGCCAGGTCAGAAATGAACTCTCTCAGGTCCCTTTTGCTGCCCAAAGGCCCCAGACGGTTGCACAATTGAGCACTCTGTACATACCAAGATCTCTGGGTGCTACAGGCCCAGGCCTGAAGCAAGGGGCCCAGCAGGTCTGGTGTCTTTGTGCGGGTACAGCCCACCCTCACCACCTAGCTGTGTCTGCCCAGGAACTGCGGCACACAGCTTGGCAAGCCCCATCCTGCCTCCAGGACTCTGTGTCCTCACTGGTGGCATGGTCAGGGACAGCCAGTGCAGACACCCTGGGATTGCATGACTGTGTCTAATCCCAGCCATGGCTGAGATCTGCTGGGTGGCACCAGGCAGGCGGTGTCCCTGTTTGCTTTCTGCAAGGGGTGGGGCAGGACGGAGGGGTCGGTTTCCTGACTTGTTACATGCAGAGTGGACCCTGCAAGCCCTCTTGGCTCTGCCTCAGGAACACTCAGGTTTACCGCTGCAGAGGCAAGCGTGAGAAGACCTGAGAGCAGCCGTAGCACCCTGGCATCCAATCCCGCCCGATCTTGGAAGCTAAGCAGGGTCGCCCTGCTTAGTCCTTGGATGAGAGACTGCCTGGTAATACCAGCTGCTGCAGGCTAGGGAAAAGGACCTGGCAATCCACTCCCGAAACAATTCACCATTGGAAACCCTATGAATAGCCTAGAAGCCCTGACAATAGTGCCAGGCACAGCACAGTATCAGGGACCATTTCGTTCTGTTGCACAGAGGGTCAATATGAGTCGGACCCGACTCAAAGGCACCTAACAACCACCACTGTGGAAGGTTTGAGCAGGGGAGGGAGAAAGGTCCTTCTGTGGCCTTATGGGAATACTAGAGCCTGAGGGACAAAGCAGGAGGCTGGGGCACGAGGGCCGGTGGAGAGGCTGAGACCTGAGCTGGAAGAGAGGCTGAGGAGGTTGAGATGGAGGCAGAGAAAAAAGAGATGGAGTCGAAGGGATAAGATGTGGGACCAGTTAGCCAGGGGGAGGAGGGGAAGAAAGGAGATGAAGGTGACCCTGTGTCCCTCAACCTCAGGACGGGTGATGAACACCTGTGGTGTTCAGTTACCACCTTTCCATCCCCACCCCACGCGGGGCCAGAGTGGCCTGTGCTCAGGATGATGCCCAAGGGTCCGCAGGACGTGGCGACGTGAGGTGGTTTGGAGGCTGCATCCGGAAGGGGCCATCTGGGGCCCTAGGATTTCTCTACCATGATCCTCTGCACCCCTTGTGGTGCCGACAGGTCCATGTGAACCCCTGGTAGTCCTGGCAGAG
The DNA here is from genome assembly GCA_007922755.1 of Pedetes capensis. Taxonomy (NCBI): domain Eukaryota; kingdom Metazoa; phylum Chordata; class Mammalia; order Rodentia; family Pedetidae; genus Pedetes; species Pedetes capensis. The sequence goes on along the minus strand of VMDO01013807.1, from coordinate 2,953 downwards.
CCAGTGGCAAGGCCTCCTGGGAAGAGTGGAGTCCTTTTGCAAAGCAAAGGGAACCGATACCCCCAGTGCCTCACCTCCCCGGGGGAAGAGTGTTCCTCAGTCTGACATTGTCTCCTACAGGCAGGCAGTTTGAGGTTAGCAACATTGCTAGACCCTGGAAGTCCTCAGAGAGGAGAGGTGAGCACCCAGGGGTGAGGCCAGCTCCTGGGCACCCCAGTCCCCTGTCGGCCACTTCCCTGGCATGCAACCTCTGGAACCTCATAAGTTTTATCCACGATGTGGCAGCCAGGCTGGATTCTGGGCCAGCCTTCCTCTGCAGCCCCACGCAGTGAAGGAGGCAGAGCCAAGGGCTCTCCCATCCTGGTTCCTCCTGAGATGGCATGGGGTGCTGCCACCTCCACACCCCTGCCAGGCATGAAGGGGACACTCCAAAGGGAAGCCAGGCCGTATTTCTGCTCCCCAGGCTGCTGTGGCTGAAGAGGGAAGCCATAGGCTGGTCATTTCAGTCTCGTCTACCTTCCCCCTGCCCCTGTGTTCCTTGAGCCATGAATCCAAGGTCTCATTTGTGCTCATTGTGCCAAATTTACACCAGCCCTGAAATCCCAGCTCAAAAAGGAGGCTTCTTCTCTGCTCTTAAACAGGCCATTCTGAGCTGGTCATGCTGGGCAGTGAGTCAGCTCTTTGTGGCCCCCCAAGCCTCAGCGAAGCTTCTGCCCTCCTACCTCTTCTGCCTGGTGGCAGTTTATTCACTGGTGGCAGGTGTCACGGGCTCCAGCATAGTCCTGTTTCTTTCTGCCCTTTACTTTTTTGCCTATGATGTGAGCTCCAACCTGAAAGCCCGGGTCTTCCCTGCACCTGAGTCCAACCCTTCCCTGACCCTTGTCCCAGCCCACAGAAGCCCTGGGGCAACTGTGGACCTGTCCACCCCCCTAATGTGGTGGTTTAACTCTTTAAACACATGTGGCCTTTTGCTGAGCAGGGAAGGGTTCAACCTTAGGCAAGTATGGGTCAGGATCCCTTTTATACCCCCTGTTCCCAAGAGCCAAGTCCAAAGGAAGCACCTCGTGAGTGCTTCGAGGCTCGCTTTCACGGGGACACCTGGGCCCAACTGAGTGCCTCCCTCCTCGTGTCGTGCATACTGGCCAGTTGCAGCCACATGTGGCTTTCAGAACCACCCCACCCAGTCACCCTCGAGCTCAGCCCCTCTGCCTCTCTGCACAGTCCCAGGGTTCACTCACGCACAGTGTTATGATCTGGACGGGGGCAAAAGGCCAAGGTGTGGAAGGCTCGGTCCCTAGTGCAACCTCCAGAGGTAGGGGTTTGGGAAAGTAGCCGGATCATAAGGGCGCTGACCTATTCAATGGATTCATCCATTGATGGATTCACAATTGATTGCACTATCTGGAGGTGGCGGACACTCTGGGAGGTGCAGCCTGATTGGAGGAAGTGGGTCCCTGGGGGCGTGGCTTGAAAGGGCGTGTCTTGTCCCTGGCTTCCCTGTCTCCCCCTGCTTCCTGGCTGCCATGAGGTGAGGGTGTCCTCCAGCCACCATGATGTTCTGCCTCGCTGCAGGGCCTTGGCAATGGAGCCAAACCACCATGGACTGAAACCTCAGCACCCACAGCCAGAATGAATCCTCTGTCCTCTAAATGGATTTGCTCAGGCGTTTACGCTCAGTGATGAAAGGTGACTCACATACACCTAGGCAGCCACGTGGAGGTGGGGAACCCCAGACTCTGCAAAGCACTCGCGGCCCTGGACCCTCTGCGTCAGAATTACGGAGACTCACAAGACTCCTCCCGATCACACTCGCCATGCGCTCTCACTCTCAGAGGCACACTCGCTGTCTTCTCAGAGGAGACTGGTTCTGGGTGATGGCGTTTCCCCTCCCAACCCCCACTCCTCATGCTCCAAGGCCACTGGTTCACCCTGTCACCTCACCACCCTCCTCTGGTCTTCCCCACACCCCCCACTCTCCACGCAAGAGGGGACCTCCAGCCTGCTCCCTGCCACCTCTGCCTGCCTTCCCCCCAGGTGGCACTGTCCCCTCCATGCAACGCTGTCACTAGGCACCATTGTACCAGTCCCACGCACCCCCTGGCTGCCCCTCCAGCCTTTGGGATACCCCAGTTGTCAGAAAAAGCATGAGATTGAAACTTAGTCCCAGGGGTTGAGGATGTAGCTCAGTGGCAGAGCACGAGTTTAGCACATTCAAGGCCCTGGGATCCATCGCCAGCACCAAATAAGAACCTTAGCAGGATGCTGTTCCTACCCAGCCTCCCGCAGCAGCTGACAATCAGCTCCTGTCTTGGAACCAGGTTGTGCTATTCTGCCACACAAGTCCCCTTGGCTACTTGGGGATCAGGGAGACACAACCAAGGAGCCCTATGCCCGCCGTCCACTCCTGAACCTCTGGCCCCAGGGACAACCCCTTACCCCATGCAGTCTTCCCTCCTTAGATTTGGGCCCATCTGCCTCCCCTCCACACCAGTGCCCCCCATCACCCCGCCCTGCCCGGACACCAGGCTCCCCGCCCCATCCCTCAGCAACTGCGGCTCTGTTTCTACCACATCGGCCATGTTTGTTTGATTGATTTTGTTAAGGCTCGGTTTGCGGGGAAGGCGGGGCTGGGGCTGCACTTTTATTTCTCCTCTGATAAGTCACGCTTCTTCCAGCTGTCAAGAATGTACTTGAGCAGGAGGCCCAGCTTCCGGCGAGTCGAGAGCGGGGCCTCTTCTCCGCTTCCCTCTCCGGGTCCCCGCTTTTCCACGCCATTGTCACCAGCCGCCTCCAAGCCAACCTCCACCTGGGGCTCCTCCTCCTCCAGGGCCTTGATGCGGACACGCTGGGCATCCTCAGCCATCTCGTTGAGGCAGCCCTGGAGCATAGTGTAGACGGTGCCGAAGCTGATGCCACCGGCCACCAGCGTGCCGAACACGGGGATGCCCCTCTC